>JAAIXJ010000365.1:0-97172 GCA_013403705.1 Heliconius hermathena | reverse complement strand
TTTATATAGATTTATTTCAAACGAACGAACTAACCAAAAAATCTATGTATTTGCTTGATATCTCTTTGAAGATCAAATCGTTCTTTATCTCTGCATTGAATTAATTACAATTTAAACTTAACTGTTATGATTTATGAAGATAATCCCCACTAACAGTTCAATTTTGTTTACTTTGTTGTATAAAATATTGTATAATAGTGCTTCAAAAATATATATTTTTATCAACAGTCATATAACCAAGACGTTTCGAATGTCATTCTTTAGCCAGAAATCTTACCAGTGCGATTGCTATGTAACATTCGCAGGCAAACTAATGCCTTGAGATCATTCAAGTGACTATAACTTTTTTTTAATGAACCGATTTTGATGAACCAAACTTTAGTATTTAAGTTGAGTTAAAACAAAGCAATTGGTGAAACTTTTAAGTAAATCGGTTCAGTATTTTCAGAGAAAAATGTGGACATAAATATCGACAGACAGACAGACAAGAAATTAAAAAAAATCTTTTTACATTCTATTATTCTTTTTAAATGTCCCTCTATCCATTTCAGTAAATGTACAGACAAAATATTTTTACTGTCTTATTATATATAGAGATTTGATATAATTTGAGTTTTGAGTATAAAAATAAAGAATAACAATATTTATAAATTTAATCATTAAGTATAGTAATAATTAACTTAATTAAAAAGTAGATTTTAAAGACAGCATGCAAGACAAAATTTATATTTTTCGTTTATCACGTTCTCGGTATAGATGGTATAAAAATGCGATTTAAATCCTCATAATTGTATTTATTATATATATATTTTTATTTAACTAGATACAATCTAATGTAATATAAAATAGTTGAATTTCGTATAAATGGTTAATATGCATTTTAAATTAAATTAATTAGACGTGTAAAAAACCAACGCTTAATATAGATATGAAATCTTTTGAATAATTTTATTACCTAAACTAAAATGGAAGCATCACTAACTATAAACTAACTAATTTATGGCTTATTTTTATTTTTATCACTTATACAATTTTCCTACATATGGAAGCGTCTCCACTTTCCACCCAAACTCGAGAAATTACATTTTGAGTGGCAGAATTCCATGCTGTGCTATGTTTTGGGCAAAAGAAGAAAATCCAGAATCTTAGTAAATAATTCATTTACTAGGATTCGAATCCAGCCAACAACCGTCGCGTTCATTTTGATACTATCCCACTGCGCCGCAATGGCCTTTTCTGGTTAATAATAAAAAATCTAGTATTTAAGAACACTACTCACATATACAATTTAGAAATATGAAAGTTGCAAGAGGCGGTCGTACGTAGGGGCACAAGCGTGCGACGGTTGTAGGTTCGATTTTCACTCGGGGGAATGAAGTATTTAACATTTTCCCTTCTTAAATTGAATTATCGGATTCACGTGTATCTTTTGATTGCGTAAACTTCAAAGCTTGATTTTTTGTGCTCTAAGAGACCGTAAACCTGAATATTCGATATTTCTTTCGGCTTGATATATCCACGTGATCCCGAGATAAATAGTCTTGTCAGAAGGACAACAAAGAGATTAAGTTTTTTTTTCCTTTTGAGGTACAGGACGCTATAAAAAACTGTGACACTTAACTAGACAACTATATTTGCTAGCAAATATCTTGAAGGGGTAATTTTTTTAAAAATCCTGTTTGCCAATTCTTTGTTTATAGCTTTAGGTAAAAGGTACAAACAATTAATAAACTAGTTTACCTTAAATGGAAACGTATTATTCATTTACCGCCTCTTCCAATATCAAACAGTAGTTATTGTATATCTTTAAGCATATTATTAAAGTCTTTGAACATTTTTCGTTCTTTCGGTTAAAATTGAATATTAGTATATATATCCATGTGTGATATATTTGAATATAATATTATTATCTAAAGAACATTTAGTAGAAGTTTGACTGTGGTAGTTATAAGTTTGAATCTTTATAAAGGCAAAAAACAATATTATAAACGTTCTCCTGTTGGCATTTCATAAGATAGACATGCCATCTAGTTCTTGAAGTGTGTCAATCAAATTAATATTGATAAATAGTTTCACGATGCTATATAGCACCTTACCGCCCGGCTACTTTATGAATAAGTTGATTTTATTTCACCAAATCATATTTTTCTACTAAAAGAGTAAGAAATTATTGGTTTGTTTTAGAAATAACTTGTTTGTAGTTCTTTTTTAAGTAACGGATTCTCTAGAGACTCGTCTCGACTGCTAAGGAAGGGTTATGTTTTTCGCGCGTATCTTGTATGTATGTTATATTCTTTATTACCTCATATCTCCAGAACCGCTGAACGGATTTATACAATTGAGGCATCGTTAGATTCGTATTAGCAGCCCAAGTGTTCTTAGATAGGTGACGTTAAAAAAAGCCAATCATGGCAGCTGTGGGACGCCATTGAACTTAGTGAAAAAAAAAATCGTTTCGAATACCACAATATGGGTATCAAATTCAAGAACTTAATACGAGGATTTCAAAAAAGTATATCATGATTATCATTACCATAATGAATCCTAACAAAAAAGTGAAAAATAAAAAAATATTTGTAAAAACAAAAACCCCGACTGCATAAAACTAAAAAGGAAAATAAACAAGCCCAATAGTTTATTAGGATTAACAGTCGGGACCTATAAGTAATTCTTCAATCAATAAAATCTTTACCAGGAACTCCGCATAATTTAAAGTGGTCCCGACTGTTAATCATAATAAACTATTGGGCTTGTTTATTTTCCTTTTTAGTTTTATGCAGTCGGGGTTTTTGTTTTTACAAATAATTTTTATTTAAAAATAATTTTATGGATATCTTATTTTATAATATATCCCAACATTGATAACCATGACATGGCTAAATTGTTTAAGACGCAAAAGAGTGCAAAATATCTTCAAACTTTCAGAATAAAATAAAACCAAATTTATACAGAATCCTCCAAAATATATACTAATTGTTCACTTTTATATACCAATGCTTACAATAAACTTTATTTATTTGATTAAACTAGGAAACACACTACATCCATCTCAGAGAAATATATTTAGTAGTGGTGTGTTTCCTAGTTTAATCAAACAAATAAAATTTATTGTAAACATTGATATATAAAAAAGGTGAACAATTAGTATTAATACATCAGTTCCTGTAGTCTCAGTGTCAAGTTATCGAGAAAGATGAAACTTAAACAATTTATATTTCTGTTCTTAGCACAATTATTTAATATATCAACAGCTAGTATGTAAAATTTTAAATATTCCCATATATTTTTACACCAATATATCTCAACGCTATATAGATCGTGATCGAGATCGAATAGATCGTTAGTTCGTGATAAAATTAAACATTTTAAAATGAAAACTTTTTCCCACCTTAGTCAAAACTAGAGTGAGAAATTAGAGTCAGACTGAGAAACTAGAGTTCAGACACTCTGTTTTCGTGTTGAATGGTGGAGCTTAACTCTGCGCTTTGTCTTGCCAGAATGGTAAATAAAATTTTATATTCAAGCAGAATTCAAGAGAATTCTAAAGGCATTGCGTGTTGAGTGGCGGAACTCAACGCCTCGACACCGGAGCGATTTGCCCCGACACCGGAGCGAAAAAATGTAAATTTAAATGAAAATAAATATTTTATTTCCTCGAGTGGAGATCGAGTGCACAAGAAGTCGTTTTTACAGGCACACTTTATCCCCAGCGGGGTAGTCAGAGAGAACGAAGCGCCAAAAGCCATACTCTTTGTATGTTTTACTTTATCCACTGTTACCACTCGTCAATCTGTTTATAAATGCCATACGGGGGTTTTTTATGTTTTTTCGTGACCTTCCTCCTGTATATATCTTTTCTCCAGAGCGAGGATTTGTGATTTATAAGACCCGATGTTATGGTTAGGTTTATCCGCTCTTTACTCAGACGCAGCTGACTTCGATGCATGTCCATTCTTGGCATCGGAGATTCCCCCAATACCGATGCTTCCCTTTCTTTAAACAATGTATGTTAAATCTCAGTTACTATCTAGTTTTTAAAGATCTACACACTGCAGAGGAAAGTTACGTTTCACTGGTCTTAAGAATTGGATTTACTTTATTGTTAGACTTAAATATATTATAGTTTTAATGCAAGCTTTTCTCTTAAAATGCTCTTAAAATGTTGCAATTATGTCTGTTTCAAAAGGTGTTTTACATATGGTAGAAGTCCCGGTTGTCTTTCTACTCGGGGTCTTCTGATAACGCTGATGAAAGGCATTCTTCACCTATCAAAGCTCGTCCCGTAGGTGTTCAGCGTCGCAGAGTTGGTGTGCTCTTTGAAATAAAGATTTGCCAATGGTAGAAAAATGTGTAGGATGGTGGTAAGACTCACTATTAAAGTATGTGAGTATGGTTTCTTTGTTAGCTAACTTAAGATCTTTCAACCCACAAACAAAATGGTAAGAGTCCTTGACTTGTTGAGCCAGTTTATACCTCGGCATTCCGACTTGGCTAACTATTGAAGATACAGTCAATTTAGTCTTATTGTATATTTTCGGCAACCCATACAATTGAGGACATTTTACACAACTAGTTACGAGGGATTTAATGATACATTACTATACGTTTCTTTCATTCTTCTTCTGCAACACCTAAGTTTCACTGCCGTATATCAGCGTCAGTCGTCAGCATTGCACAGTGTACCCAAATGTGCAACTATTATGTTATTTCACGGTCTCATCAATGCATCTAAGGCACCGCTAATTCTGTTACCGGCAGCAATACGCCTGTGCGTCTTTTCTTAATTTCATTCAAATGCAAGAACAGGCTCTGGTACTTCTTTAAGAAAGAACTTTCCTTGGGAAGAAAATTTTCCCTAGCATGTCACTTTGTGTCACTTCATGCTGTCAAGTTGACATGGCGTAACATTATTCAATACGTGAGACGTGCCTTTTCCTCTACACAAGCTTAGTAAAAATAAAAATAAAAAATAAATAAGCTGAGTGATCTCTATAAACAGACTTTACAAGAAGGGAAGCGATTAAAGTATTGTACCGTGGTAGTCTTCCAAAATATCTAACACCCCTGTCAAACATCTAAAAAAAATTCTTGGTTTAGGACCTCCTGCGACCTGCTCACTGCTGTAAAATGTGTGGGGAACGGAGTGTCTTAACATTAGGTTCCCTCTGCCTACTCTGCAGTGTACGGGATACAGCGTGAAGCTGATTTATTTTATTTTAATCTGAGGCCTAATGATCCTAACGAGCTCTTTTTCTCTACTTTATCATCCCACCATTTATCACGCTTCGTTAAAACCTCGTTTTAATTTACCACATATTTCTGTCGCTGTTTTTCTCATATAATTCTCAAATATAATGGCAGAGTATACTTCAACGTTTCCGTTTTCGGTTTCAAAGATGTCTAATATTTTGGAAGTACTTATTCCTCTTTGATCGATAGATCTTAAAATTTCCAGCTTCTTATGCGATAATTCGACGTCAAGTTTGGACGTCTCGTACCTCAAAATGAAACAGACTCCTTATTCTAGCAACGACTACATATTGTTGTTTCCAGGATGGCATCCTAAGCACTCGTGAGTCCACAACTTAACCTTAAATATACCGATCCGCTAAGAATATGACAATCATACTTTTCACGGTGAGAATGTAGTAGAACTTGTGAATCGATTGGTGATGAAGGAATAGCGAAAAAGATTAATGAAGAAAAAGTGAGCGGTAACAAAAGTAGGGGGAGACCTCGGTTGACCTTCGAAAATACAGCATCAAAGATACTGAAGGAGAAAATTCACGTAAAAAGCATGAGGACGCCCCAGATGGCATGTATGAAAAATTGATGATAGTGGACGAGGTGAAAGAGGTATATAGAGACCGTAGCGTTGGGCGTTCCGTTCTCTCTGACTTTCCCACTAGTAATACAGCGTGAAGCTAAATAAGTAAGTATTTAATTTGAATTCTGTTGTAAAGAATCATTGTTGGTACCACAGCATTATTTTCCTTCAGTTGCTTATCATTATTCTACACTAGTTGTCATTGTCCGTACTAACACATTTTTTAAAAATTTCATTTATAAAATAAATAGGGGTTGTTCATAGATGCCACTTCAATAAACGTGCATTATAATGTCCAAGCTTATATCTCACAACAAGATTTCAGCTTTACATGCTGGTTTTAAAAAAGACATAATTTTTGGTTAAAAATAACAATTTTAGGAGAACTGCTATACAGATTTGTTCAAAATGTCAATATAAGTATATATTAACGATTGCCGAAACATTTTTAATCTAAAAGTAGTAAATAAAAATATCAATGACGATTGATGTGCTAAAATTAGGAAAATCCAATGTAAGACTTATTTCTAAATTGTTAAAGCTTCCGTGGCGGCAGTTGCACCGTCGGAAATTAAAACTCTGCATGCTAACATTATTATAACCCAAAATAAACAGTACGTTAGATAACTTATTTTCGTGGCAATACTTAAAACAAAAGCTCACTCGCTCAATGACCCTATTTTTATAAACTTTTTTTGCGATCGATTTTTGTGTAGCTACACCTAAATTATAAGCACGTTTTATTATTAAAAACTTTAAGTATGTACTTATTTCATTAAAAATAGCAAAAAAAAATAATATATAATATTATTATATATAATAGTTTAATTACGAATATTTTTGAAAAGAAATTAGCTGATAATACACCAAATCTCCACGTAAAATATTAAACTTTTTGAATGTTTTTTCTTAAAATATATTTTTGTATACACTAAATCACTAAACTTGTTTATTACTACTTGTTTATTATTTAGTTAAGTATTTAATATGATATTCATTTTCTTAAAATAATTTACTATTAATGAGTAAGCACAAGGAAATTGCCATGCCCCCGTGTGGGCAGATTCTCTCACCGCTCGCAATAAGACTCAATTGCGGAAAGCGCAGCAAGTCATAGCGGTGAGAGCAATCAGGGGGTACCGTACGGTGTCCTGGACGGCGACAACTCTCTTGGCAAGCGATCGGCGAGGAAGTGCTTGCCAGAGTACATGCATTCTGTGCAAGCGAGCGGTCTCGTGGCGTACCTACAACCATCGTGGGAGGAGATGGCGCGGATCAGGAGGAGAGAGAGCAGACGAAGCCCTGTTCCGGCGATGGAGAGAGGGCCTGGGGTCTCCGGCAGCAGGCCTAGCGCCGGTGGAGGCAGTCTGCCCTCACCTAGAGCGCTGACCTGCAGCGCTTCAGGCTGGTGCAGGTACTGACGGAGCACGGCTGCTGCGGCAAATACCTGCATCAAGTTAAAAGTTTCACCAATTTCTTTGTTTCACTCAACTTAACAATTACAGCTGTTAAGTTGAGTAAAAACAAAGCAATATTGTTTTTGTTTGTTGTTTCATCAAAATCAGTTCATTAAAAAAAAGTTATTGTCATTTGAATGAACTCAAGGCATTAGTTTGCGAATGTTATATAGCAATCGCGCTGGTAAGATTCTTGGCTGAAGAATGACATTCGAAACGCCTTGGTTATATGACTGTTGATAAAAATATATATTTTTAAAGCACTAATATACAATATTTTATACAATTAAGTACAGAAAATTGAATTGTTGGTGGAGATTAACTTCATAAATCATAACAGTTAAGTTTAAGTCGTATTTACATCAACACAGAGATAAAGAACGATTTGATCTTCAAAGAAATATTAAGTAAATACATAGATTCATCTGTTCGTTCGTTCGTTTGAAATAAATCTATATAAAAATGCCTAAAAACAGCCTTTCTACGTGTACTCTGTAATAACTACATATTTACCAATTGTACAATTAGCCAATAATATATGTAACTATTATAATTTAAAAACTGTACAGGAGTTAATATGCAATCATTACAATTATTTTACAAAGAATATAATGAATCCTTCAAATCAATAATTTAATATATAAGGCTGTTTCTGAAAGAGTAAATTATAATAAATTATTCACTGACATCAGCACATTTAACAGAGTTTTAAAATTATGATGAGACGTACATTACAAAGGCAAAAAGAACGTAATGTTACAAAAATATATACGTATAACAAATAAATAGATTTATGTATTATATATTTTATACATATCAAATATCAACATTGGTCGTGTTTTTTAATTCAAAACAATCAAAAATTCTTATAGAAATTACGATAATGTAGTAAAAAAATCATATTATATAATTGGATTCATATTTATATTAACAAAAACTTTAAAGAGCCGTTGAACTCAGAATATCAGTACATCAGTTTTTAAAAATATTAAATAATTATATGTAATAAAAAGACGAGATAAAACTAATGCAAAAAAAAGTCTTAAATAATTTTATCGTCATTTTAGGCTAGAGTTACTTATATATCTACATATAATTACAAATAAATTGTTCAAAATATTTGAATTAAAAATACTATATCAACATAATTCCAGCATCCGTCGAACTCAACTGATTAGATAGATGCGTACCCCTATGAATGTACACATATAATATTCTTTATCATATATTAGCTTCCCCCTTCTCGCTTTTTTCCGCATAACAGAGTAGCCAGCCAGGGGGTACGAAGTGTGTTTACAGTAGTAACAGTCCGTTCCCCATTTTCCGCCCAATTTTGAAGACATTGCGTGTTGAGCGGCGTAGCTCAACGCCGTCTACCAGAACAGGAACATAAAAATCTTCCAATCCTTTCTTTTTCATTTATAAAAAATATATCTAAAATATATCTAAATTAATACATTTTATTACATAATAAGTTCTTTGATTTCACGATTATTATACATTTAAATTAAACTATTTTAACCGGATTATTCGAGCATATTAAAGATTATATTATACATTTTTGGAAACCCGATGTTAGCTAACTTAAGATTCGATCGATTTGGCTGACTATTGGTCGAAGTGTCAAATCAGCCAAATCGATACACCGAAGTATAGGCTGGCCCAACATGTCGCTAAAGTAGAAAGGACTGAAAGATCTTAAGTTAGCTTACATTTAAACTTCCATAAAAACCATATTCAAGCCTAACAAGAAAGTCAGCCAATTCTTGAAACCAGTAATATTCCTTTACAGAGTGCAGGTGTATACAAACTAGATTGTGACTGAGGCTTATCGCTGAGGTCAAACAAAGAGAAGCATCGGGGTTAGGGTGAAGGAACACATCTCCGATACCAAGAATGGGCATGTATCGAAGTCAGCTGTATGTGAGCATACTGTGGATAAACTCATATATTAGGTTTGATAAACCTCAAATCCTCGTTAAGGAAAACAAATACATTCTTAAAGTGATCCGCGAGGCTATTGAAATACAAAAACATCCTAATTTCAATAGAGAGGATGGCTCGAAACTTTCTACCATCTGAGACCCACTACAAACAAAATTATTAAAGTCTCAAACCCACTATACCAGACGGCAAGATACTATCATTTCATTCTGCAAGAATCCAGGACAGTACGCCAGGCAATTAAGAAATCGTTGGCGGTAGTTTAGTAAAGTGACAGACGAATGCCACCTCAGTCTACTCGTGACCACAGACTACTGCAAAGTTTTTGAAACGTCGGGTTTCCAAAAATGTATAATCTTAAATATATGTGTCTTAAATATATTTGTGAATGCCATGGTTTTCCCATTACTGTACGGTTTCGTAGGAACTTCCTTCCACGTGCCACGAACTGGGTACCTTCAAAAAGCGTGTCTATCTCTACCTAAAAGGCCAGCAACGCACCTGTACCTCCTCTGGTATTACACGGGGTCGTGGGCGGCAGTGATCACTTACCATGAGGTGACCCGTACGCTTGTTTGCCTTGTCTTTTTTCATAATAAAAAAAAGAGAATCGGCTTATTACCACTGCTTTTAAAATTTAAGCACCGCGGCTTTCAGTACCTTATCAAAATGAACTTACGCGTCGGATAGCATGTGACAGGTGGTCGTAGGGAATCCACGGATGCATAGAGGGAGAAAAGTGTACGCGAGACTACCACGCCAATATTAACATTCCTGATACTACCATCTCAGTAAAATGGTTATATTTTAATACTATCTATTTTAAATAATGTGTGTTTATTATATTATTTTCCATTATTTTAGAAAAAATGAAACAACTAACGAAAAGAAATGTTTAAAAAAGCGCGGCGTTAAGTTCTCCCACTCAACATGGAATACCTCAAGAATTTGGCGGCAAATCGGTAACGGAAATGTCTTAAAAGGGAACCAAGTGTCTTAACAGTAGTGTCCTATGTTCCCTCTGTCACTGCTACATATTAAGTTTTAATATTCTAAATAGTCATTTCTTGGGCGACCATGGATATCCATTGTGCACAGAATAATAATCAGTAGGAAACTTATAAGCAAAAAAAAATAAAACAATTAGCAAAATTAAAACAGTGGCGGCCACCAGAAATTTTACTAACAAAAAATTTTTCCTGAAAAATTAAAAAAACCTTTACACAAACAAATCCGCTCATAGCTAAAGTCAACCCTAGAAAATATCTCTAGATACACCCATGGACTCTAGAGTTTTTTCCTTGTTTAATTAATTCATAAAATTTTATTGCGATCGTTGCTATATAAGCCTGAACAATTATTAATAAATATATCAGTTGTAGTATAATCTCAGTGACGAGTAATCTTTAGCTAAGTAAAATGAAAATAACGCAATTTATTTTTGTACTTTTAACACAATTGTTTCAAATTTCGGTCGCTGGTAAGTAAAATTATTCTTTTTCTCACATATTTTTACGAGAACTCTTAAGGGTTTTTATTTATACTTAGTTTTTCATGGAGTTAATTTCTTTATAATTTTAACAAAACTCGCTTATTGAGTCTACTATATCATTTATATATTTTTGAATTCAACATTTTAGATAAACAAAAAAATTAAAAAAAGCTATAATATAAGGTCGGCTTTTCTTTTTTCTGTTCAAAAACATTGATAACAAACGATGCCATTGTAAAATAGTAATTGGAAAGTGACTACAATATAACTGCTATGGCCCTTGATATGTAATTAATATTAATCAATTAAGCTTTTTACCTTAAATATAATTTTTAAAAATACCATCACTGGAGATTTGAACAGACAGATTTGAACTTTCCATTAATCTCTATATATAATAAAACAGTAAAAATATTTTGTCTGTACATTTAGTAATTTTGACTGAAATAGATAAAGGGAGACTTAAAAAGAATAGTAGAAAGCAAAAATATATTTTTTTTAATTTTTTGTCGGTCTGTCTATCGGTCTATCTGTCTGTCTGTCTGCCTGTACGTATGACCACGTAAATCTCATAAAGTACTAAACCGATTTACTTAAAACTTTCACTAATTGTTTTGTTTTAACTCAGAATAGCATTTAAAGTTTGTTTCATCAAAATCGGTTAAGTAAAAAAAGTTATCGTCATTTGAATGAACTCAAGGCATTAGTTTGCCTGGGAAAATTATATAGCAATCTATATCTATACTTATAATAAATGTATAATTGTCTATCTGTATAGTATGTATTTAGTAAAACGTCGTTTTCGATTAATATAATTATATATTAAGTGAAATTTAAACAGTCCGAACAGTTACAATTTAACTTTAAGCATAAAGATGGCACTGTGTATAAAGCATCATTTTCTGAATCGTGCTGGTAAGATTTTTGGCTAAAGAATGACATTCGAAACGTCTTAGTTATATGTCTGTTGATAAAAATGTGTATTTTAAAGCATTGTTGTTTATAGTACAAACATTAAAGTAAACATAATTGAATTGTTGGTGAAGGTTACCTTCATAAATCATAACAGTTAAGTTTAGCTCGTAATTAATTCAAAACAGATAAAGGAGGCCAGTCGTGGCGCAGGGGCACAAAGTGTGATTGTAAAACCGACTGATTGTGGATTCGATTCTCGCTCGAGGAGATGAAATATTTTTATTTATATTTCCATTTCTTCGCTCTGGTGGCAAAGCGCGGCGTTGAGTTCTGGCACTCAACACGCAATGACTCCAGAATTCGGCAGAAAGTGGGGAACGGAATGTCTTAAGCTACCCTGCTGTATGTGGGATACAGCGTGAAAAAAAAGTAGAGATAAAGAACGATTTGATCTTCAAAGAAATATTAAGTAAATACATAGATTCTTTGGTTCGTTCGTTCGTTTGAAAAAAAATTCACTGACATCAATAACAGAGTTTTAAAATTATGATAAGACGTACAAAACAAAGGTAAAAAGAATGTAATATTACAAAAATATATATGTATGATAAATAATTAGCTTTATGTATTAATGCTCAAAGTATATTATTATAAATATCAAGTATCAACATCGCACAAAACAATGATAAGTCCTTATAGAAATTACAATAATGTATATATTATACATTAAAAAAATCATATTGGAAGATTACAGATTAAAGTAATAAAAATCAAATTAGAAGTCATTATGTGTTATTGTCAGTCAATTCTGTTTATTAAATGAAGATTCATGTAGTTCAAGCGCGCAAAGCCGCTGGCAGACATCTAGTAATTTATATTATTTTTGAAATTATAACAAATTTATAGAAGGAACTAGTGGACTCGCGCGGCTTCGCGCGCCTAAGGTATACGTATATTTATTAAATATATTTATGAAATTATTTTCAGCTTATTAGTAAGAAAACATAAGCCCAAATAATCTAAATAAGCTAAAAAATAATGATAAGTCGGGAATTAAACGTAACAAAAATAACAAATAAACTTAACTTAAAAATAACTGTACAAATCAACTGCCTCATCAATATTATCAACATACAATAAATATTTAAAAGCTTTAAAAATAAAAGAATAAAACAAAACATAACTAGTCTACTACTCTAATAAGCGAAAAAAACATATGAATTAATAATAAACAGCAAATAAACACATAAAAATTTTGGGCGTTTGCCCATTCGGGATCATACAATTGCATGCCGTATGCTACTCGTGGGTCCTATATTATTAATGATATCTCCTAAAGTATTTATTATAATGACATACAGTAAATAATAATTTAAATCTAGTTAAAACGCCAAAGGTTAATTTTGGCATTTCATCATTCAATTAACATGTCAGACAATAAATTGTATATCAAACAGAAAAATATATTTAAATCATACACATCGATAATATCACAAATATGAGGAAAAAAGTACCCTGTTCATCCAAAGTTTTATCACAAACGGATTAGCGATTAGATCGTGATTGCGTCACAGACAGACAGACATACTTACTTTCGAGTTTAAAATAAGTAATATATAAGTATGGCTGAAAACGCTAGATAACTTTTTATAACTCTCCTTTAAATTGATAAATCACTTATTCTGAGATGGTTCAGTGCTGGAATAGGTGGTGTTTTGTACAGTTACAATATTATAAAAAAACTCACGAGCAATGTCTTGTCACTCACTATAAAACTTAATGCCTTACCTAAATTGTAGGTCCCAAATGTATCTGGAAACTAGACTTTTCAGCTTCACGCTGTATTCCACACATAGGGTAGGCAGAGAGAACCTAGGAACCTAGTGTTACGATACTCCGTTCTCATTATATACTTATAATATACTTCCGCCACATTTACTTCTGGAGACATTGCATGTTGAGTGGCGGTAGTCATGGCCTAAGATCCCATTGCTTAAATACGTAGGGATCAGTTATTCTAATGAAACCTATATTTAACAACGATACATGATAGTAGAATAGATTACACTAGGGTTGCGTAAAATAATCCAGCCGCAGTCACCTTTAATTAATGTTTTTTGTAACTCGTTTTTGGAGAAAATTACACTCATATGTTTTTCATGCGAATCGCTCATCATTTGAAAGAAAATCGCATAAGGAATTGGAAAAACAATGGTTGCCAGCTCTCAGTCTGCCGCAAGCTGAGGGTTGCCTGGTTTAAACAGGTCACATAATATTAATATTTGCACTCGTGTGTTATTTTAATGAATTATATATCAAATTAAAGCTTTTTTTTTTCTCATCACTAAAAGACATGGTTGCAAATAACTGCCGCAAGCAAAGGTTGCCATCATTTGAAATATGTTATTTCGATTCCGTTTGATTGAGAATAGACGATGAAAGGCGCGGTTTGCCTTATGTTTTAAAGTAACATATTATATTATATAATAGAAGGTCAATCTTAAAATTAATGTTTATTCTAGCTGTTCACATGTTAAATGATGAATTTAATCATATTAAGTACATACAAAAAACTATTTAACATGAAATCATCCTTATTTTTCAAGTGAAATAATGAACCCATGATATTAAGTCTTTGCTAAATCTCTTTTCTAAATACTAATACTCATTTAAATTATCATTTTATAACGACTAAATTATCTAAATAAATAAATGTTTACCCTTAAATAACGAAATAACAATAACAATTGGCCATCGAATTGCTGTAAGCTCGTGAGCTGCAAAAATACTTAAATATATGTCAGTACATTGAATATATAATTGAGTTGTGGCGCAGCGACACGAAGTGTGACTGTAAGACCGACTGGTTGTAGGTTCGATCCCCACTAGAGGAGATGAAATATTTACTTAAATTTATATTTCCATTTCTTCACTCAAAACGGAATGCTTCCAGAATTCGGCAGAAACGGGGAAACGGAGTGTCTTAACACTAGGTTCCCACCCTGCTGTGAGCGGGATACAGCGTGAAGCTGACATTGAAATATTCTATTTTATTAGTTCTAAAAAAAGTCCGCGATACCATATATCTATCTTTTATCAATAAGTCACAATAAAACATTTTCTGACAAAAAATAATTGAAAATTCCAAGGATAATTCAACGTTTTTTATTTTATAAAGATATTGAAACTTACGAGCGAAAGTTATTCAATCGTCGAGGAAATTTTATGAAAATATGCTTTTACAGCATGTAATTTGAACGTATACTTTTTAAGAAAATGTAAATTTTAAACAATTAAAGGCTCCGTTTATGGCCGCAAGCATAGACACGAGTTCTGTATAAATAATATTGATTATATAATTTATATTGATTATCTTATTGCAAATGCAGCATAATAAAGGAATAGTAGTATGCGGGCGAAGCCCCGAGTGGACTATAATAAAGCGGAAGAGTTTGCTTATTTGTTTAACCGCTAAGATCTCTGGATGTAATGATCCGATTTACTTACTTTTTCTGCAAAAATAGTTAATCATATACAGAAAGCAGTATCTACCTACGTATAACTTGACAAAATAATTAACATGTATGTATTTAAATTAGATAAAATTATGTTTTAGCTTCACCGTCACCATTAAAATGTTGGTTATGGGACTCCACGTGCTTGACTTCAAGCGCTCAAGCAATATCTCCTATCCTCGCTGCTGGAGTTCCTGAATTAGATATGCAACCACTGGACACTATAGTGATAGACTATATACATATAGACAAGGGAGGATTCAAGGCAGACTTAAGAAGTATGAGCGTTAAAGGAATGGGTGATGGGGTTGTTGATAGTATTAGGCATGTATTATTAGTTATTAAATATTAAATCAGATTAAATCAGCTTCACGCTGTATCCCGCACACAGCAGGATACGCAGAGGTGAACGGAGCGGAGTGGGAAGACACTCCGTTCCCCACTTTCAGAGGCATTGCGTGTTGACTGGCGGAACTCAACACCGCGCTTTTGCCTTGACGCCAGAGCGAAGAAAATGAAAATATAAATTTAATTAAATATTTTATTTCCTCGAGTGGGGATCGAACCAGTCGGTTTACAGGCACACTTTGTACCCCTGCGCCACGACTGGCCTCAAAAATTAGTTATTAAATATTAAATTGAATTAGTATCTACTCTATAATTTAAAAATATTTTTTAGCGTGGATATATCTACAAAAATGGCTAATTTTGTGTTTCACACGGATTTGGAAGCTAAAAGTCGGTATATAAACAATGGTACCTTACTTTCAAGCCACATTTATGGCGATGGTAGCTTCACTATGGAGCTTGGTAAGCTATTTATTTACATACTATTTAAATATACTTAAAATTATCAAAAAATGCATTTTCGTATAAAAATACTAAAAGTTGGAAAACAGCATACAATGAGGCAACATATAAATAATATCCTACAACGGCGAAGTATTACCGAGAATCAATTGACAGCACTTCGTGGTATTATTACTTTACTAAAATATTTTGACCAAAACTTTTTAAACTGTAAAATAACTTAAATCATATCAAAATATACGTTTTGTTCAAAATTATTTTATGTATCTGTTATTAAATATTCTTAGAAAAACCTAATTATTTTATGTTAAATATTACAGAGAACGTTCAAATAACAATGAACATTCCTTTTGATATCATAGAAGATGCTCATGGCAAGAGTTTGATGTTGCTAAAATCTTATGATTACATCTACGATGTGAAAGGCGGTGCCCAATTTCGTTTAGACAATCTTTTTAATGGTGATAAGAATTTAAGTAAGTCTCAATATTGTGCATTATTATGTTTTATTAATTAATTATTATGTTTTTAGCTTCACTCTGTATCCCGCACGTATCAGGGTAGAAAGACGGAATCGGACGGACGGTATGAAGACGCCCCGTTCCCATTACGACACTTACACTCCCAACTTTCCGCCGAATTCTGGGACACCGTTTGTTGAGTAGCGGAAGTCAACGCCGCGTTTTGCCGCGTTTTTGAATATTTTAAATATTTAATTTCCTCGAGTGACAATCGAATCCATAACCTGTCGCATATACAGTATCACGCTTGTGCTCCTACGCCACGATTGGCCTTTTTAATTAAGTAATATTATTTTATTGTCTTAGCTGTTCATTATACTAATATAACAAGTGTTGGTATTTGTGTAAAATATAGTAATGGATGTATAATATTTTTGCAGGTGACATCATGCATAGAAAATTTTATGAAAATTGGAAATTTTTGACAATTATGTATGGACGTTACCTCTTTGATCCATTAACTGAGAAAATATTCAACTCCGTGAGAAAGTACATCCGTTCTAAGCCAATTGAGGCTGTGGCTTTATATGCTTTCAAANGTTGTGACACGCCAAAGGACTGACTTTTTGTGGTTTGTTTTGTTGTTTTAACAAACTAATTTTAAATATTTCTTGCTGAAATTGGGTGACCAGCTTAAAAACTTATAATACTATCTAAATTAAATGAAACATCAAGAAAATTTATGAATATTTTGTAACTATTAAGTGATGACATCGAGTTACCCAATTTTTGTAGAATCACCCATATCTTTCCTTATAAAATAACATATTATGTCTCATATAGCCCTCCGAGTACAGATTTAAACCCAAAAACATTTCATTTACAGTTGCTGTACCACTGTACTACTTTTTCCCCATTCGAGTAATGATGCTTTCAATATTTTCATTCTCGCTCTGGTAACAAGGCACAGCGGAAAGTGAGGAACACAGAACGGAGTATCTTCACACTATGTTCCCTCTACCCACACTGCCATAATCGGGATACAGCATCAATGTAAATATTACATTTTAAATAAATATGTAAATGAAAATCTAATTATTCTACAGAATAAAATTAGTCTACAGAAAACAGATACTACAGCACAAGTCATTCGGTTTTATTTACTTCCGCTACACACGCTAGTCGCTGGGTCAAATATAACTTAAACTTCTACACTTTATTTTTATTATCCGGCGCGCTAGTATCGAGTACAAGTTTGACTTTAAAACTTGTAAGAAAAGTTTTAACGTGTTAAGATTATGTCATAAAACTTTTTTTTATTGCAACTTCAATTATACAGGACTTTCAGTGTTTTATTTCTCCACTAGTGGCCCCCACATGGCTTCGCTCGCTTGGACTACACAATTATTTATTTTCTTATGAATAGTTTTCGTGATCTAATAAAATTACCAATTTAAAGACAATATTTATACATTGATAGCTAAACTTTCAGCGAATTCAACAAAACCCTTATTTAGTACAATATTGTCACATACATCTTTTTTTTATTAATATAACTTTTTTTGTAAGCCGATTTTAATAAAACAAACACCAAATGTTAAGAAAAGCTTGCCAGATTCCAATAGTGAAAACCATATTTAAAATTGTTAAGCCGTGTCAGAGATTAATATGCATAAAAACACAGGTAAACAGACAAAAATTTCAAAAATAAATGTTTTAGTTTTATCAAATTAACCAAAAAATAAAAATTTCGTATAGGAACCGATCCGTTACGATTTTATTAAGTATAGATTTGCCATTATAAGCCATATTAAGTAAAGAATATATTTTTTTAGCTTTACGCTGCATTCTGCACACAGCAGTGTAGGCAGAGGGAAGCTGGGAGCCTCTAAGACACCCCGATTTCCACTAAATTCTGGGGGCATTGCGTGTTAAGTTTTTTTATATAACAAAAGCTATAAAAAAATAATAAATAAATAAACTAATGTTAAAATAGGAATATAAAAGATCAACCAATTTTTACATCGAAAATTAAAAAGATTATTGTATAATAATAAAAAAAATTAAATACGAGGTAGACATTATGTGTCAAATTCACATTCACCATAAGAACGTTGTTCTCAATATTATTTTTTGGCATATAATATGTGAATTTGGTTTAAAAATAATTCTAAACTACTTATACATGCCTGTATACACGAGCTGCACTCGGTACTAGTGTTGCTTAAAATTTAGCATAGCTCAACTCCATTTTAATGAAAGCTATAGGTATTGTGTGGGGAACGAAGTGTCTTAACACTAGGTTCCCTCTGCCTACCCTGCTGTGTGCGGGATACAGCGTGAAGCTATAGGTATTGTAATGAAAGCTATAGGTAGTGAGGCCAGTCGTGGCGCAGCGGCACAAAGTGTGACTGTAAAACCGACTGGTTGTGGGTTCGATCCCCACTCGAGGAGATAAAATATTTACTTAAATTTATATTTCCATTTCTTCCCTCTGGTGTCGAGGCTAAGCGCGGCTTTGAATTCTGCCACTCAACACGCAATGCCTCCAGAATTCGGCAGAAAGTGGGGAACGGACGCAATGCCTCCAGAATTCGGCAGAAAGTGGGGAACGGAGTGTCTTAACACTAGGTTCCCACTACCTACCCTGCTGTGTGCGGGATACAGCGTTAAGCTGATTTCTATAGGTATTACCAGTCAAAGTCAGTAAATAACTTGTTCTGTCATTATAGATTCTTAGGGGGGATTCTAAGGAGACTGACTCCCTTTATTACTTTCGCGACTTTTTAGTAAAGGTTGTGACTGTGAGGAAATAAAACATTATATTTTCATTTAATAAAAAATATTATATTTTCATTTTTTATGCTCTAGTGTCGAGGCAAGTCGCGGTGTTGAGTTCAGCCACTTAACATGCAATGCCTTCAAAATTCGGCGGCAATTGGAGAGCGGAGTATCTTATCACTAGGCTCACTCTGCCTACCCTACTACACGCGTAGTACAGCGCGAAGCTAGAAAAAAAAGAAGTATTCTCTAATTATAAGGCATTGCTTTGCCCCGGGTAAGCGGTGGGAATGAATAATTTTATATAAACCAGAAGAGATACGCTTATATTAATAAATAAAGCTATTATCCGTAATAAAGCTCACAGTGTTTGTGTACAGTCAGACTTATTTCTAATATGCTAAATGCTTTACTTTTTTTCAGCTTATATTCTAAATATAGCAGGCTATGCAGAGAGAACCTAATGACAACACATTTTCCACTTTTCGGGACATTACGTGTTCAATGATGAAACTCAACGCCGCGCTATGTTATTACAGAGTGGAAAAATGAGAATAGTCCCCTAATTGGCTGGCCACCGTGCCGCTATAACCTAAAAGATTTTTATACATTAAATCTTCTTAATATTAAATCTTTCAAAAACACACATACATATACATATTTTAAAAAGAAAACTACATATTTTTTATAAATAACGCACACATAACATTTAGAGTACAAAAAGATTTAAAAGCTCGGGAACGAAGCCAAAGAAGCCTTATGCATCTGATGGTGGAGTTAATTAATTTTCGCTCAAGGAAATAGACCACATATTTGTAATTACTTGACTTTAATAAATATGTGTATTACTGTAGGTACTCATATGGACAGCTATCAAATGATATTTATTTATAATAATTATATATTAGAATAAAATTAGCTAAAATATTTCATAAATAGCTAATAAAGAAATATAAAAATCGAGGCCGCCGTAGCACATTGGAACAACGTAAGACTGCAAAAACGACAGTTATGAGTTCCATCCACATCTGGGTGATTGAGTATATTTAATTTATTTGCATTTTCTTGCTTTAATAGACAAACAGCAGCGTTGAGATCCGCCACTCAACAGGCAATGTCTCGCAAAATTTGGGCAGAAAGTGAGAAATGGGGTATTTTAACGTTAGGTTCCTTCTACCTACCGTATTATGTTGAGGCCATTGTGGCAATTGAATGGCACAATATATGACTGTACACCAACTATAGCAGTTGGTAAGTTTGTTTCATTATTTTAGCTTTGAAATGGAGATAATTATTCAAAATAATTTAAATAACAATTATTTTCATTTCAAAGCTAAAAATAATTCCCGGCGTTAGATTGCGCCGCACAGAAACAAATTCTTAAAAATTGCCCAAAACAGAAAGAACAGAGAGTACTTGAAAATAACAAAAAAATTATTATATGAAAAACATAACTAGAACTATAATAACCAGCTATTCTATTACCACAAAACTTGTTATCTCACACAAAAAGCAGATCAGAAGGGAGGTCATAAATCAATCGTGAAAAAATGCCCGTTGACGTGACGGGGCGAAATACCGAAGTTACTGGCACGCTATCTCCACGATTTTTTGTTTCCTCTACTTTGAAATACAGGCGCAATACAAATGAGGTTAGCCTTTTATTTTGTTCAGAATATTTTACAAGTAGTCCCATTATATAATTATTAATAATAATTAAATAAATTATTCAAAAGTAAAATTACAATTTCAAAATTTTTACGGAGTGTTTTAATAGTGGATGGCTATGAGGGACAAAAGCGTAGAGCTGCTGATTTCACGGATTGATTAATAAATCATAAAAAACAATAAAGTTAATTTTTTTAATCATTTTTGAAGTGTTATTCCACACTTTCTCTAAGTAAAAAAGTACTTATTAAGAAAACGAATAAAAATTTAAACGGGATTTGAACCCTCTCACTCTTAAACGGTGTCCATAGAGGCGCGGGCTCGAATTCCGCTACGTTAAAATTTTTATACATTTTCTTAATAAGTTAATTTTATATACGTATTTTCCTACTTTTGATACGTTTATAAAGTATTAATACCAATTAAACGCTGAGACAGTGAAACCGCCCGCAATACTTACTACTTAGCATTTCTTACTTACTTATATATTTTTGCAGCTGTAATTTTGTTGAATAGTAGAAATATTGATTCAACGTAAATTCAACGTACGAATCAAGTGCTTTGGGAAAACATATTTTTCTATTGACAGTAAAAAGCGAAATCACGTTCCAATCGCACCTACAGCGGGGCATCAAAATGTTCTGTATCTGAAGAATGTACAGTATACCCCACAAGTGTATTATTAAAAAACTAACTCTTCTAACCTAGAGAACATATTTTTTTAGCTCTCCGCTGCATCCCGCATACGTAAGGCAACAAATTTTTAGACAATTTAAATAAAATGAAACTAAATTATGGGGTCATATTGGGCATGTATATACATATGCATATATATACAGCAGGGTAGGCAGAAGGAACCTAGTGTTAAGACACTCCGTTTCCCACTTTCTGCCGAATTCTAGAGGCATTGCGTGTTGAGTGGCAGAACTCAACGCCTCGCTTTGCCTCGACGCCAGAGCGAAGACATGGAAATATAAATTTAAGTAAATATTTCATCTCCTCGAGTGGGGATCGAACCCACAACCAGTCGGTTTTACAGTCACCCTTTGTTCCGTTGTGCCACGACTGACCTCATATATATATTTATATATATTTCACTCTAGTTCCAAGATATAACACAAAAGTCTGCCGTCTGTACATTTTCTTGCAATTCGCACAAAGTTAGCTGATAAAGAAACAATTTGTATTCAATAAGCCTCGTGAGGGTGTAAGTATCGTAGCCTTTCGAGTTTTTACTCCACTATTCCTTTACTCCGGTCCTGAAATTGTAAGGAAACGAGTAGAATAATCCTGTTTTATATAGAGTTAGACATAACATTTTATGTCAACTCAGTGTTCACTATATGTATTATACATATATTTATCGTAAATTATATTTTGAAAAAAAAAAAAACGAAAAAGAGAAAAACAGAGTGTGTTACTGACTGAACTACTGACATTTCTATGTTATATAACTTGACGATTCAAAGGTGCTTGTCAGCTTGTCTTTCAAATAGCCTAATTGAATAAAGATTTTTTTTGATGATGATACTTATATAGTTGAATAAAATAGTTGTTTTTTACGTTAAACCGTTTTAAGCATATCGCGAATATCTGTAAACTCTATGCCTAAGACACTGGCAGGGTATCCAGAGGGAACCTAGTGTTCACCTTAATAATGACGCGTAAAACGCGGTACCACGACGAAGCTCTAAGCTGAAAGCCCTAACGCCTTACTTAGCATTCGAAGCTCGTCCACGCTCATATGCAGCTGCACGCAAACTTCCACCATTTGATATCCAAGTTCCGTGCATTTGGCGACTTAAATGGCATTCATATCTTATTTCTTGGACCGTTTAGCAATTTTGTTAGTTTAACTTAATTATAAAGTGGATTATAGATCATATATATATATATATATATATATATATATATATATATTTTGTTTTCTTGTTTTAATTACACATCTATAAAGTTTTTTCGCTCACAGTATTTTTTTTTATATATAAAAACTTCCTCATTCCTTAACACTTATTTTATTATACTATAAAGTTTTAGTTTCTCTAAATTTTAGCTTGTTGCTAATTCACCTAAAAATATTATAACAAATACTATAATCTTATTTATATACCTCGCCATGCAAGTAAGAAATTAAGAAAAATTTTAAATGTTTTCATTGCAACGAGACACATCGTCCGTACAGTCACTATGACAATATTACTTTTAATTTATTATAAGTAGTAATTTATTAAAAGAGAGTATTTTAAGAGGACTCAAAATTAAAAACAGCAACTAGAGCATTTCTTTTAAATACTTCAGGTTTTCTTGTAAAATTCCTGCGACGAATGAAATTGAATAAAATGAAAGCATAATTTTTATCTTTCCGTCTAGACAATTTAAATTATTCTCCATAACGTTTGTTTCTTACCGGGAAAAACACAAATTGCCGCCGTTATAGCAATTCATTTAAATTTACGACGCCATCTCCGCACAATTGAAAAGTGTGTTAAAACCCACCAACCCACGATAGTTTCGGGTTCGATTTCTGTGACGAAACGACGAAAATAACTCATTTAAAAATTAATATTTAAAATTATTCGTTTCCCAGTCGCGCTTAGCCAATCAATGTTAATAAAGACATTGTTTTTGTACGACGGCATTAAGTATCTTATTTCCTTCGTCGTATTCTGCATTGCTGAAAATCTTGCTTCCAATCAAATGACCAACAACAGCAGTACACGTAAAATGAAACCAGTATCATTAGCATAACATTAGCTTCTCTCCCACTAAACAAAAGGCAGTAATTGAGTAAAACGGGGAAAATAGCTCAAATAAAAATTGGGAGTAGCAAATTTTAAAAACAGCAATTCTAAAAATTCATAAGTCACAAAGAAACTTTGGTCATCCATCGAGTTCTCGTGACTCCAAAATACTGCATCTAATGTGTACTTTCAAGAGAATTATAGCCGCATATATCACTTTATAAACGAGTTCGCATTATACTTTTGCTTTGATAAAAGCACGAGAAAATATATGAGCTTACATGTTCACGTATTTATTACTTTAATTCGCATTGCAATAAATCGTGACAAACAAAAAATAAGAATATTATAGAATATAATTTAAATTCGTTATTTATTGCTCCGAATGTGGCAACATTGTGTATTTGTGTAATATTATATATATGAAAATTGAACGATGAACAATCAAAAAAAATCCCAATAGTTATAAGGACATGTTTATTTCATATCTTCAAAACATGTATAATCATAAAACATGAATTTAACATATAACTTATAAGCAAAATTGAAAATATTATTGTACATAAGTAAAATCTCTTAGAAATTGTGGCAATTGAGGTGGAAGGTACTCTAAAGCATTCCAATTGTCACTATAATTATCTTCTATTGCATCAAATTCCACGTAATTCGGTTTTTCTCTACTTATTAATGTATTTTCAAACATATTTTGATTTATAAAACAACTTTCTAACTTTTTTAAGCAATGATAAGAACACTTTTCATCACTATTATGACATTTAGTATCTAAATGAGTGCTATATAATTCTTCTAGGTATATTTCTCTAGGAGACTCTATTTCATTCCTAGCTGGTTCTTTATCAATACGTACATTAAAACAATCGAAAACATTATCTTTCAGGTTCAATCTTCCACATTTCTTGGTAGATGATTTTGTCAAATCATTTTCATAATACCACTTTTTGGATTTAAAACATATATTTTTACAAACACATTTTTTTATATCACACGAACTGTCACTCTGACCATTACAAGTGGTAGAAATCGCTTTACAGCAACATTTATTAACTTTATCCAATATATTATCCCTTAAAGGATTTACTAAATTTGATAAAGTCACAAATATATCACCAGAAGGCGTAATTTTTAAGAAACCATTTTGTTTCTTATGATTTTTTATTGTATTTACTTCGACTACTATAACGCCAGATTCTGTTACTTTAACAGGCAACTGTTCTTTTGACGTACTCAAGTAATGCTTTACATTATCAATAAACGTTTGCTTCGAATCTTTGTTAAGAACTACATTGTATTCACCAGAACACCTCTTTTTTAGAACAATCGATGAATCTATAAGTAAACTGTTACGATTTTCAATATTCAGCTTCACTTTTTCAAATAAATTCGAATCACTGTTTGATTTATGACCCGCATATAATTTTGTTGAGTAAGCTGAGCTGTCATCGTATACTTTCGGTGGTAGTTGTCTTAAAATATTTTTCATGTCACGTATAGTTATGACTGACTTAGAAGATATAGCGTTTAGTTTAGACTGCGAGTGTTTAGACTTTTCATCTACCAACACAAGTAAATTTCCAGAATCAGATTTCACAATCAAAGCTCTCCTGGCACCGTCTGTTTTCATTTCATTCAAATGAATAATATAATGTCCTGACGGTGATCGGACAATATAAGAATATTCTATATTTTCATCTCCTTCGTAATTCTTAATGACTTCCTTATGATATTTTTCATATTCTTTATCTAATAATACTTCGAAATTTCCTGAACTCAATTGTTTTAATGCAAATATAGGTTCCTTATTTTCTTCACTACCTAATATTTTAACTTTACGTATTATTTCCCTATTCTTTGATTTATTAATTTTACATGGTTTTTCTCGTTGTTGAGACAATTCTAGAAGTACTTTTGTAAGGCTAGTGCATGATAATCTTTTATTTTTAGTACAACGCCTTTCTTCTAGAACTTTTCCTTTGTCATCTATTTTACTAATATCATTAAATATATCGACAGGTCTTATTGGATCACATTTTCTAGTACCCGGGGACGTTTTAATAGTTAGAGCATCATTTGTATCTATTTGTGCTGAATTAACGTTTGTAGAATTTTCTTTTTGTAAAAGCTCAATTTTTTTAGGTATTTCTTTTATAAAAGTACATGTATTTTTATCACAAGTTTTATTTGAACCTGCTTTCAAATGTTTTGCATCTGTAAAAATTTTGTAAATTTTGTAATTTTGTAAAACAAATAAGATATGGGAGTACAAAACAAATGAAAGCAGTTCACCAAATTCTTTAAAATAAGGTTATCGAAACTATTTACCTCTATAAGATTATAAATTTGTGATACAACATTTTATTACTACTGAAGAAGTAGGAAAATTTTATCAATAATGCAACCAAGTAAAGTTACTTAAACAACACAAAGTTAATATAAATAAAAATGCAAAACATTTTAAATTTTATAATAATTTACCCAATCAAATAAAATTTATCCAAGACCAAATCAAATATTATTATAATAGACACCTAAATGTATAACTCAACTTTCAGACAACGGAATCGCTGCTAATCATAGTAAAGCTGACTTTTTGTATCGGCGCTACATCTGTGTATCTACCCATTACCTCTTCAATAATTCTTTCTCGAGGAACGCTTGTTATATCTAAAATATTAAAAGATTTTCGTTTTCAATTTTGTACTCCCATATTAAGTGTATAGTTATTTATATAATGTATTATATATTTTATTTACTTTACCTTTTGAGCAAACACATGTTCCTGTCGACGAGGATTGACATTTACATGAACTCTGAAAAGATAAATATTAGGTAATACACCAAAGACACAGGAATGTATATAAAAATTATCTGGGAATTTGAATTTGAAATCAACCATGACAAGTATTTTTTTTAGTGAGAGACCAGTCGTGGCACAGCGGCTTGCGACTATAAACGCTACTGATTGCGGGTACGATTACTACTCGAGGAAATAAAATATTAAAAAATTTCAAA
Source organism: Heliconius hermathena (assembly GCA_013403705.1). Classification (NCBI taxonomy): domain Eukaryota; kingdom Metazoa; phylum Arthropoda; class Insecta; order Lepidoptera; family Nymphalidae; genus Heliconius; species Heliconius hermathena. The sequence goes on along the minus strand of JAAIXJ010000365.1, from coordinate 70,531 downwards.
GCTTCGCTCTGGTAACGAGGTAAAGTGCGGCGTTGAGTTCCGCCATTCAACATTCGGAACATTCGGCGGAAAGGGAGGAACGAAAGTGTATTAATTCCATTAATCGAAAGCGAAGTTTCTAAATAAAAACAATATATTAAAATTAAAATACTTTTTACTATCGTGGCGCAGCTGTAACCTTATTTATTATTATTTCCGTAATTTTAGTTTTAGTGAGAGTATATGTATATCTTATGTTTAAAATTCCAATTTTCTCACCACAACAAACTTTAAAATGAACAGAAAATGTATGTGATATTCAATATTAACTTATAAATAAAAATATACTCTACAGGGTGGAAGTGTCAGCGCTCCTTTTACGGGAAAAGTAAACATATAGAGTAAAATATTTTAAGCCCATACCTAAAAGAATTAATCAAGATACCTCAACAGTTTAGACGCAGGATTTTTTTCATTTCACGATGTCTATCCATACTTGTATTTCGTGTAACGCAGTTACGCATAGATACCAATACTACAAAAATACTACTAAAGGTTAAGCAACTTTAAACTTTGCCGCCAATACCTACGACTCGATTTCGGAATGAGGCGTATGCGGCAGTATCCCTTTGATAGGTTTGATAGGTAGATGTGTGCGTGCGTCGTTCTTGACAAATGGCGTTTTATATTACAACAATAATTTTATTATTTATTTTGTTTGAAAAAATCACTTTTTCATTTTAGGGAACAAAAAATTGTATCAGGTTTTTATAGAGTGATTAAAACTGTGGTTTCATTTAAAGTGGTGCTAGCACTTCCACCCTGTATATAAAAATATATGAACCAACCAGCCACTGAAAGTTTGTTTGTATATGGCGTTTGGTTATATGATATAAATATATTTAATAGCAAGAGAATAGAATAGAATAGAATCACTTATAACAAAAAATGTAACAATATACAAAGTATCAATATAATACTTTATTGTAAAAAGTACCTGAACCGAAATTACTCTGGGCCCCGTCATAACTGAAATAGATTCGGGTCCAAGAACACATTGTGCCGCTCTCATGTTCTTAAATTGGCATGTTGGCTCTATAAAACAAAAATCAACCGCATTAATCATCACATATTTTAATTACAACTAAAATAAAGATCAGACAATTGATGAGCGTATCCCAATATAGGAGTGTGTATGTCAAGAATGTCTAGAATCTGAAGTCACATTGCTGATATTACTCATCTAATGTTTAGTTCTGGATGGAGCTCCAACGTACCTCCTTTCTCTAAACAGTTTTGCCTTGCTATTATTTTTATATCTCCAATAAATTATTATTATTATTATCTAATAAACTATTTAAAAGCAGGATAAACTATTTAAAAAAGGGACTCCGGACAATCATCGGCGCTTTTTTCTATCACAGGAGATGAAAATTCTTAATTACCACATAAAAAATCGTATTTTTGCTACAAAATTTTTAAAAACCTTTAGACTTTTGTCTGTTTCAAAATTTTTCAAAAGACTATTTTATACTAACAACAATAAATAAACATAAAACAACAAATAACCTTGACACGGGTCAGGTCTACTGGCGGCCACCTCTCGTCCAACAGCACTGGGGACTCTCATGGCGCAATCTTCTCCACACGCCGTGGACTCTTTGTGGGGACAAGCTTTTCTTTCGCCCTTTGTTTAAAGTGACAATATATAAATAAATAAAAAAAAATTTTAATTCTATAATACTTAATTATTTTAATATATTATAGTTATCTTTTCGTATTGTGAGATATAGTATTAATAAATCTAATAGTTAAATTTTAAAGTTTTGTTTCTGCCATGTAACAAAATGCACATGATCGTTAAACTTATGAGATTTTCTAATGTTAACATAAGAAAACGGTACATAAGGACCTAGACTTAATTTATAAAATAATCACACAGTAAAAAACTGAGTAACTAATCTCTATCTCATATGATATAAGACAATGCTACAAAATAAAGGTAGTAAATATAAGATGTAGCATTACAACTAAATGTAAATATCAATATAAAAAATGGTTTTGGATCCCGACGAAAGGATTAATATATTAATTTTAACATTTTTAAAGAGTCATTCCACACTTTGGAAAGAAAAATACTTATTTATGTAATGTATAAAAATTTTAACGTAACGAGATTTGAACTCGCTCCTCTTGGAAACCGTCTAAGCGCTCTGACTACTAAACCATACGTTCTCATCAACCTACGTCGAAATTCTTTTACGCTAGTTACAATTTATTTGTTATTAGCATCTCTTCCAAATGGAAACGGAATATCTTATCACTATGTTTGCAGGTTCTACATGCCGGACGGGATACAACCGTACGGGATACAACGTGAAGTTAAAAAAACAACAATTTATTTTATATATAATCTAACCGATTCTTTCTTAATATCCGGCGGACAACTGCTAGGTTCTGTGGCTAAGGGCAAACTTCCTTTAGTACAAATACATTTGTCCGGACCTTTCGGACAATTGCATTCTGTATCGCCTCCCCAACGTTGACATGGCGCCTTTGAATTTTGAAATTTATATTTTATATTGCATTTTGGTATTTAATTTGTGTGATTACTTTTATATTGGTTATATTGGACTAGATATATACAATAAAGGAGATAATCTTAGTTAAATTATATTCAGAAAGAGTGTAAAGCTAATTTGAGTTTTTTTAATTTGTCTTAATTAAATTTAAGTAGTGTTATAACATTATTAAGTCATTAATACATTAGAATTAGCATAATACTTTATTATTATAATATTTTTCAAAATAATTATTACCCAACATACATATACTTTTAAACCACACTATAAACAATAAAATAATATTTCACTTGTACACATAAAAAATACATTACCTTTTTAGCATCTGTCGATTGATCAGTTTTTGTTGGTTTAGTAACTTTAACTTGTTGGAGACAAAGCATTAATTGCTTATAAGTTTCTGCATCCATCTAAAAACACAATTAATTAATATTTTAATTTATACGAGGTGATAAATGTTTAAATACTAATAAATGTTCAAACATGCTATATGAGAACCTATACCTTAGAGCTTTGGCCAACAACAATCAACATTCACAAGAAAAATCTGTAAATTAATTAACGAAACAAAATAATTGCAAAAAAAAAGCAAAATTATTTATGTTTTGCGCAAAGATTTTTTTTGATTTCATGTTCTCGATTAAAATTAAAAGAACTTGTAATAATTTAGGATAAAGAGGTAGATAATTTCGACATAATAATACACGTTAAGCTTTTATTTTAAAAAAATAAGTTCCAGTCTATCAAACTCATACAATTTTTCTATCAAAAACCAAAAAGTCTGATATGTATACATATTTACCTCACATCTAGTTTTAATAGCGCCACCAACAATCGTCAATTTCAATTCCTTCTTTAAGGTCATTAGTATAAAATCTTGCAACACTTTCCTAGTTTCACCATTAATTTTACCGTTTCTACTTTTTTTCAAGCAATTTAATACAGTTTCAGCTACTGATTTACCAGAACCGGCTTTAATTTGTTTTAGTAATACCGAATACATATTATCAAAGACATTATCAAGAAATTTCTGCTTAACAGACATACAGACACAATCTAGACTTTGATCTGGATTACATTCTCCATTTTGATATAAACAGTCTCTCTCAGACACACATCTAGGACACTCCGTACAGTATTTACGAATGTCCATAGTGTCTGTACATTCGTGACATTGTATACATTTTAGATTATTGTCAGCTATTTCTTTGTTTAGATTTTGTATTTCGTCTAATATTAATTGTTGTTTTATATTGCATTTGTCTTTACATTGGTCGGATGATTGTTTGAGTAAATCTACTTCTGTGATTAGAGCTTCTCGCTGTAATTATTTTTATATACTTCATACATATTAATACTAAAGTTAAAATGTTATTTGAAAGATTAGCGTGTTTGTACAGCAATATGGTCTTGATAAATATGGTTCAGTTCATATATTTAAATAAAATTTAGATATATTTTCATGTTTAACAATATCTGAGCTGGTGATAACACCAGATATTATTGGTTAAGATATAAGTTATACAATATTGGAACATAAGGTTAACTGTGTTTAATTTACAAAATATAAGACATGAATAGAATCTTAATGTCAACATTAAGTAATATTAATAGATTCACAGAATCTTGTAGGTAAATATTGTCAATATAAAATAATTTACGTCTATAAGATTTGAAACATAGAGCAGAAAGTTAAAAAATCACTCCATTCTTTACATTCTGTTCAAATTCGATTCAATTCGATATTACGTGTTCAGTGGTGGAACTCAAGGCTGTATTTCGTGTTACTACAACGGTCAGACGACTGCACCACAGCGACACTCAAAGAGAATATAGATAGATTCATAATACGACATACCTTTGCCTCCATATCCTCATTTTCAAGTTTCTTTTGCAATAATAACTTAGTAAGTTTTTGTAAATCTTCCCTTGCGTCTTTCACATAGCGAGTGCCTTCTTGCTCTTTTTTCTTTTTGTTTATTTGTTCTTGTTGTAACGCTCTTTCTAATTTTGCAGCTTCAATTTGTATTTTAGTTATTTTTGCCTAAAATTTTATTTAAAATCCAACCAATATAATTTTACTGTGGTTGTTCTTAGAATCATTAATTGTAAAATTTTGTTTCATTTAGTTGCACAGAAGTTGTATAAATATTTTTTTCCATGTACTAACGTAAAGCAAAAATTAAACATTACAAGTCTATTCTCTAAATTAATAATAAACATTATTTTTTCTAATGATTTTTTTTTGTCAAATGATTTAAACAAAATAATACAATTCACCGATTTGTTCATATATGAAATACATTTTGCGTATTTTTTACCAAATTTGAACAATTTTTTCTGCTTAATCAATGACTCAGTCAAAAATAAAAAGGAATTTGATGTTGTTTTTTAATGTAGTTTATGTTTTAGAGGTAGTTGTACGCAAATGTTATGGCAGTTGATTTAGATCTTCTACGAAAAATCAACAAAAACTAAAAAATCCTTGGAAATAAAACTATTACAATATATTCCAAAAAGAAAATATTATATGCATATACATACGTCAGACGCTTGCTTTTTACAGCCAATAGATTTCTGAGAAGCTTCTAGATCACTTTTACTACACTCTATATGGGCTTTAAAATTACTTATTTCCGTATCAAAGAGCTTTACATCATTAGTTTTTACATTTATAGTTTCTATTATTTCTTGATGACATTTCGTTAGGTTGGTCATTTGGAATTCTAAATCCTTTTTGTTTTTCCGCCATTTTTTATTACTAGTCTCAACGTCTTTTAGCTATAAAATTATGGACTTATACAATAAAAACTTATATCATATAAAATAAATAACAAAATTATTTCTAGGAAACTCTTAGAAATTTGTTAGAAAGTGTTTGGCAAAAAACCTTAAAAAAGGACTTAGCTTAATAACATGTTTAGTTTTATTGCAACCCTTTGCTTGTTTGCAGTCAGCGGAGATTTTCAAAATTTCCGCTACCAAAGGTAAATGCAAAAAAATATTTTCATTTAGCAAGAGAGTATGCTATTTATTAAATATTTTAAGTATTATTTATTCCACACCTAATCTCCTGCTGGAAGAATTTCGACATAGTTTGTTAAGAACGTTTAGCTTAGTGGTTTAAGCGCTTGGATGGTTTCCATATGGAGCAGGTTCAAAACCCACTAAGTTCAAAAAAGTTTCCTAAAAAAATATTTTTCCATTCTAAGTGTGAAATAACACTTAAAAAATAAATTTGAAAAAATCTAATATTCTTAACAAAACTAATATACCTGTTTATGCAATTCCTTCTGCCTATCAATGGACTCTGCTATTTTCCTCTTATAACCCTCTTCCATGCACGACCACATACAATCCGCTTCTCTAAGTTTTTGTACGCCCTCCTTTTCCCTCTCCTCCAATGTTTGTATTTGTTCGCGTAATTGTTTCTGTCTTTCTAATAGATCTTTCACTTTTGCTTGACATTTCATTTCGAATGATGCTACCTTTAATTTTTATTTTTATTTTTCTTTAATGTATTATATTATACAACGCTAGTCGTCATACATCGGCACAAATGTGTGTTCGATTTCCACTAGATGAAATGAAATATTTAATATTATCATTTCTTCGCTGTGGTGGTGGAAAACGCAGAGTTCAACTCCGCCACTCAACACAAATTAACTCCCGAATTCAGCAGAAAGTAGAGAAAAAAATATATATTTATTGGTATAGAAACTAAATATGGTCAATAATACATTAGTCTATAAATACATTTTTAAGCTAAATTATTTCAAACAAACAAAAAATTATTTTTACGTAATAAAATATTATTCTTACATCATTCAAATTACAGAGGACCTTGTTAAGAGGCAACGAATCAGTTGTACCTTTATCCTTAGATTTTGAACTTTCTGGCCTTTCCTTACCGCAAATGCTAAAATATATATAGTATATATACTATATTAAATAAAATTATACTAAAATACATTAAATCTATCTATTTAATACTTTATTACACCAACATGACTAAACACACAAAAAAAAGAAAAAAACAGAACTTACATAATAATTGAACCTTTAAATTTAAATTTTATATTACGTACAGGTAATTTTATTAAATTAGGAAAATTGACACTGAGTAACGTTATTCGGTATGCCTGATCAATCGCTATGGTTATAATTTCGAATTTAACTACAGAAAACTAATATATTTAAATTAACGAATAATAAGGATGATTTTACAAAAATATATGTATGTAAGTATGTATGTATGTAGAGTCAATACACTCCATCATCCGCCATCTTTTCCGCCTGAATGGCAATAGTCAATAGGCAGAACTCAACTCCGCACTTGATGCTTGAGGGCTTAAACTCCAGTCAGGAGAATTAATTAGTATTAATTAATATTTTCATTTTTTCGCTCCGACGAACTTCGCGAAATCTAGGCAAACAAGCCTGGTGTTGGTTGAGTTTCACCACTCAACACGTAATGTCTCAAAAAATTCGGCAGAAACTGGAGAACGAAGAGACTCAACACTAGGTTCCCTTTGCCTACCATGGTATGTGCGGGATAGAGCATAAAGCTGATTATTAAACTCCACATTTTGTCTTGATATCACGTGGAATTGAATTTAATTCCCTCCGCGAAGTAAGAAACGAACTTACAACCATCACGTTTATAATTTGCTCTCCTTTAAAAATTATCACCTATCTATTTAATAACGTACTTCTCATTACACATTACATAATAAATGTATTAGAATTAAAATTGAACTGTGTATTTACTGCGTAAGTAATATTTAATATTTGGAGGTTCAATTTTAGGAAATTTATATTATCTAATACTAGCGGCCCACTATCTATAATATTTTTATTGTGCTGCATTTGTCAACAGATTGATATATTCAATCATGAACAACTTGTTTTCATAATTCTAAGAAAGTAGTAGAGCAGCCTCGTAGTACACGTGTCTGCTTCAACTATATGTAACTATACCACTCCTGAATGTAGCTTACATATAAAACAAAAAATATATATCGGATCAGTAGATCCAGACATCATAGCATTTAAACAAACAAATAAACTCTTCCCTTTTATTATATTAGTATAGATGAGTTTATGTTTAAAAAAAAAGTTAAGTCAATATAAAGAATTGTATGCGACAATATTGCTACAAAATTTGTGTTTTATTTGAATTGGCTGAAACGTTAGCTATCAATTTTATGATATTGTCTTTTTATGATAATATTATTAAATCACGACAGTAGGCAATTCAGTTGAGAAAATGAATAATTGTGTAATAAAAGCGGGCGATGCCGCAAGCGTGTGAATGCGATGTGTGCGATGTGAATATATTAACAAAACTTACACATACCACTACATTTTTTTTCTAGTACTAAAAATACTAACTGCTTTTTAGGTTCAGGTTTTTTCTCATTTTTATTACAGCATCCCGCCATGTAACAATTAAATTTCTGAAGTCCAAACACGCTACTATTTTTGTTCACAACCATACGTTCTTTGACCGCTTGCTGAGATGAAAAAATTGAAAAAATTTAACTTAAAACGATAATTAGAGACACAACACGTTTTTTTTATGAAATATTTAATATAACTTCTCCCGCTGTGGTAATGAGGCAAGGCGCGACATTGAGTTCCGCCATTCAACACGCAATGCCCGATCCTGCTATACAGTGGCAAGTTTATAAAAAAAAATAGAACTAAACAATAAAAATTAAAAGAGACAATCGAAAAAAAGATAGGTACTTATTTAGAATTTCCTAAGTGTGTATAATACTTAAAAAATGTTAAGAAAGATAGGTCCTAAAAAATTGCTCGCCTAAAACTTTACCTTCCAACTTTTGAATACTAAGTACCTTTAAGATCAATATATTATTAGAGCGCAAAAGTAACTAAGATTAGTAAATAAATAATTGTGTAGTCGAAGCGGGCGAAGCCTTAAGCGATATATCACACACATGAGTAGTTAGGAAACGGCGCGCTCCATGATGCTATAATTAATTTATCAATAAATAATTTAAATGTTTGACTATTTGAAGTGGCCTTGATTTTTATCATAGATGAATGAGTCTTGATTATATTGAGAATATATCAATTTTAATTTAATGTGATTTCAGAATTGAGCAATATTATTTATTACTCAATTCTGAATATTTTTTTTAAATAAATTATTATTTGTTTGTCAAAAGTTGTGTTTATAATTTAATTCAATTGCTATATTTTAGACATATCTATCTATGGTAAGTAGGTACCTATATTTGTTTTAAACAAAGTCTCCCTAAGCGCAGACTTTACTTCACGCTGCCTCACATAGCATTGTAGGCATGGAAACTTGGTGTTAAGATATTCCCTTACCCTAATTTCCGCCGAATTCTCAAGACATTGCGTGTTGAGTTGCGGAACTCAACGCCGCCCTTGCCTTGGCACAGCGATGAAATGAAAATATCAAATATTTCATTCCCTTGAGTGGTAATTAAAATGTCCCGTTGACAGTTGCACGCTTATGGTCCAGCACCACGATAGCCTCTAGAAAAGCATCTGCGGTTGATTATTAATTTCATATCAAAGTCAATTTCATTTGTTTAATATAAGTTCCATGCTTTATTTTAGGAACGTCAAAGGATTTTCCAGTTCGTTAAAGGTAATGCCTCAGACCAGAGGAGAACTGGCGCAAGAAACAAGATATTTTTTATGCATACTTATTTATTAGTGACCTCGGACGGTGCGTACCCGATCCCCACTACCAAAAATGAGTCCAAGTCATCCTCATTAGAGATAATCATAGACATCAATCTGATCGCAGTACAAGGAGCATCGCTATGAGGAGAACCACCTTCCTGATAACGATGCTCCCGATGTCAGGTAAGTTTGCCTAATTCGCTTCAAGGTCATCTCACTCCCCGCAAAGGGAAGGAGGAAACGGTTTCGGGGCATTGGCCTCTGCTCGTGGTTGCAACCGTCGCCCACGAGTCTGTGCGAATCACTAGGAGGCCTCCTGAAAATTTGTGTATATGCAGATATGAGTATCCTCTGTCGAAAGCCACTCACTACTCGTGCGATTTGCCCAGCCAGATGAGACCCTCCATTGCCCTCAAGGAGGACCAACTTAGGCTCTCTACGACCGAGTGACAGCTCCAGCTTGACGTTTAGAATGAGCTGAGGATATCCCGAAGAAATCTAGCGGTGCTTCGTGTTCGAACAATGGTGAGGGAGGTTTGTAATTCCATCGGCTCCCAGAACCTTCTTAGTTGGAAAAGTGGGTGGGCACATTCGTTCCAAATATTGTAAAGCCAAGACATTCAGCACTGATGAGAAGCTTCCTGCCTACTTGCGACTTATTTCGCGCTAAGGTGCGATTCGGTTAGACCAAAGGTTGTTTCATTATATCTTAAATATTTAGCAGGAGATTGGGCGGCGCAAAAATTGCAAAGATGGACGCGAAGATGAACGCAGTGGATAGCACTGGACGCAAATCTGGACCATGAGACTGACATGAGCTGTACCTGGACCATAAGACTTCTCGTTTACTGGAAACGGTGTCATCCAGTTTATAAGGGTCCACTACCCTTATAAACTGGATGAAATTGATTTTCGTGGACCAGCGCGATATCCACCTTCTGATCTTTGAGGAACCAGAAAATAAATGAGTTTTTAATCCTTACGCTTTGGACCTCTCTGTCCGTGAGTGTCTTCAATCCCGAATATAGATGTGTCTTTGTAATAAGCCAAGCTTTTGGGTGGGTCTCAATTATGTAATTACTGGGGGGAGAATAATCTGGTGCTACTAAGACGACAAAGACTACGACCAAGGCCATGGCTCAGCAATTAGAGATGGGTATCAAATCTCTTGAGAGACGTCTAGAATCGGGAAAGCGGGTGTGCCGTGGAGCAACGCTCCATGAGGATAATCCCATCTGCAGCCAACTGGACAAAGTTGTTATTGATTGATAGTGATGTTTCTCACATACCAAGAAGTGTGGGTGACGCGCATAAGGACGCGACCAAATAGTAAAATTATTTAAGCGCTTTGTTGGAGCACTAAAAGATTTTCTTAAAATCAACGTAACGATTTAACAACAATTTACGCACAGGTGTATATGCATAGCCAAAATTGAAACGCGCTATGATCAGGTTCAGGAACTCCTCACTGTATAAATCAGGCTTAGACTAGAGTTCGGTTTCCCATATCATTTTCTAGTTTATAAAATAAATAATAATTTTAGTGTTATTGAATAGATTTTCCAAAAACGAATACATGAATAAGAAATCCTGAATACATATTACTAATGATTTACCGTCAAATCAACATTCGGATCTTCTTTAAGAATATTCCAGAATTCACACATAAGCTTTATACCAGGATCGCTAGATGTGCAACAACTCATATTTTCTTCCGTAAGATCCTTAATTAAAGCGTCCAACGCTTTATATCGACGATTAAGGCATTCTGGTATGTTATTGCGCATTTTTTTCTGCAATTTCATTAGTCTTACAGAGGGGGAGCCAGCAGTAGCCAGACCTTCGTTATTTTATTAAGCCCGTAAGTTTCTGTGTGTATAACTATACACCCAATACGGGTAAGTACTATTAGGGAATACGGATCTTGTGTGGTGGTAACTTTGGCAATTATTAGGTAGATAAGATACAAAAAATTATTGTGATTAATGTTACATATAAAAAAAAGAAGAATTTGTTAATCATTTTATTTCATTGATGTGTAAAAAATATTTGCTCCTTATATGTTCATAAGCGCTTATAGAATTTAGGGATGTCTGGCGGGGAGTTAAAACAATGTTAAGTGAAATTATTTCCAATAAAATATAAAAAAATGAGCACTATAATTTAACGAAAGTTAGTTACTAATTTTTGCATCTTATTTGCCTAATAACTGCCAGAGTAACCACCACACAAGATCCATATTCCCTAATAGTACTTACCGGAGTTGCGTATATGAGCATAACAACTTTAAGAAATTACAAAATAACGAAGGTCTGGCTTGGTTAGGCTTTGGGGTCATTAGTTTTAAATATAAAATTGAAACCATGCATGTATATTAAGTATACATGCATGACTTCAAGCAAGTTATAATGATATATAATATTTTATGTACTTTCTATAATACTTACTAAAAAAAACAATAATTTTACTTATTTATTTCTGTTTTAATAAATTTGTATGTTTTATCATGGTCTGTGATCACAATGTTTTACTTTTGATTTTTTTGCAATTAAACTACAATTTAAGTACATTAATTTTGTTTCTTTCAGAGTATATCACAGACAGCTGATACTACCGTCAGTAACAGATTATTAGCGGCCAGAATCTTTTATGTGAAATATACACATATTTGAATTAAATTAAATCATTTGTTTAAGTATCATTTTTTAAACTTCTAATAATGATAATAATATATAAATAAAATTCTTAAGATAAATTTTAAAATTCGTGCTGTATAACTTTTTTAATAACACTAAATCTACATTTGACGTCAACAATCATCAGTTATTCGCATCACAATGACTATTACCGAAAAAAGAAATCGATTTTTTTCTTAAATATATATACAAATTGCGGTTGATTTATATTTAAGAGCTGAATTTGTATCACTATGTAAATACAAAATATTAAAGATATGTATCAAATTTAATGTAAGTTCTTAATAGACACACAAATAAAATATTATAACATAATTTTTAAACACCGTTAAAATCGATATCCATCCGTCAAAATCGAAATGTGACATTTAAAATTTAAAACGAAGTAATGTTTTAGTTTCACATCTTATTAAGTTATATTTGTTTACTTTTATAACTAAAAAAAATATTGATAACCACTATCGGTATATTTATATAAAGCGATAACAATTTTAACCACAATAGTTAACCTGAGGAACTAGAAGCCTAGTGAAAATTCCACTATGACAGAGTTCGGTCCGGTAAGTAATTATTTAATGTGATTAATTTATTTGCTGACGTTCTGTTATATTTATTACGTATTAAATTATACGTAAATAATATTCGTTTCAAGAGGGCTTAATAATACCGATTCAATGAATGTACAGCAGAAATAAATCTCTAGGAATTGAAAGTAAATACAATTTACAAATTTGTTATAATTGTTGCTTATTTTGCAAGGAAATTAATAGAATGTACAAGAAAAATATTTATTTGTTAATGTTTTAGGAGCATCCGAGAAATTTAATACCAGAGTTATGCAATCAGTTCTATCACTTAGGTTGGGTGACTGGCACTGGTGGAGGAATTTCTATCAAAGAAGAGTATGTATCATTGGTAGTCGCCTCTATAGTAAAATTTTGCAAATTACTCTCTGTTTGTCACTTTAGAAATTAATTGTAAAAACAATATTAACAAGCTTACTACACTATTCAGAAATATTAAAAATAAATTCAATTGAATCTCTTGCAGGATAATTTATATAATAATAAAATTTTACAATACTATTGAAAAGAGCAGTTACTGATTTTGTTGCCTCCTCCTTCCATCAGAACTGCTTTACTAGCTGATGGTTGCTTTTTCTTTGTTTGATGGCCAAAAATGTTTGTTATCAAAAGTTTAACTGATTAAGGAATACTTTTAAGATGAATTTTAAAAAATATAAATTAAATAATAATTCTATAAAAAATGCTTATATCTATCTTTAAACATTATTTAAATGTTTTCTTTATAGAAGGAAACAGTCTTTTTACTATAATAATGTATGCATTTAAATTGTTACAAAATATATTTATATTAAAATATCTCTGTTATTAATTTATAATTTCAGTGACAAAATATATATAGCACCTTCAGGAGTTCAAAAAGAAAGAATGAAGCCCAATGATTTATTTGTTCAAAATATCAATGACGAGGATTTAGAATTGCCGCCTCCAGAAAAGAAGTGAGTAATTTATAATTAACAATATATAATTAACAGTTTTAAAATATGGAATACAGATAAGAAAGAAAAGTACTATATATTTATATTTTTTAGAAACATAAAAAATTTTATATATTATGTTGAATTCACAAACTGAAACTTCAACATTTTTTATTTGTATAGATTTTTTTCTCCGGGGAACCTGGGAACCTAGTGCGATTGCACTAGCGATTAGGTCACTTTTGTTCCGCACTCTGCTTTGCTTCAATAATAGAGTAAAGAAGTTAAGTATTTCATTTTTGCGAGTAGGAATCCAACTCACAATCTGCCGCATTTATTGACGTTTACAGTTTACAGCACGGTTTTACCACTGGGACTAGCCTTATTTATGTAGGTAATTAATGGATTTCTAATTAGAAATCCATCCAGTCAGTTAAGGAACTGACTCTATCTATCTAATCTAAATTTATTTAACTGCTTATATAAATAAATAGTATTTAAACACTGACATTAAACTTTTTCAGATTGAAAAAAAGCCAATGCACACCGCTCTTCATGCTCGCATACAAACACCGTAATGCCGGAGCAGTGATACATACACATTCACCCCACGCCGTGCGAGTTACACTATTGTATGACCAAGTGTTTGAAATTACACACCAGGAGATGATTAAGGTTAGTATTTTTATTTTTTTTTCAGTTGAGATTGAAAAAAAAAATTAGTTAAGAATTGGATATGGTCTGAAAGTTCCTAAATTTTTTAAGCTGAAAACTAAGTGGTAGAGGCTTAACTTAAGCTTAAAAATGAGGACAGAAATAGTATTATAAAACGTTAAGTATTTAGTATAGCAGAGTAGCCAGAGGAAACTTAATATTAATATTCTCCACGACGCTCAACACCTCGCTTTGTCTAGTTACAAGACCGAGTAAATGATAATAATTCATTTATAGATTGAACCCATAAGTATTGTGTTTACGGTAAAATACTTAACTACACTTATAATTTTTACTTATATTTTTTTACGATTTTTTTTAAATTTTATATAATAAGCAGGTTTTTATAATAATATTCAAATTTACAATACGATCGATGAGTCAGAAATTAGGAAGGTTAGGTTTTCGAAACATGCTCATTATTCAGTAGGCAATACAATAATCAAAAGTAAAAAAAAATCCTAAAATTAAATTTACATCAACTTTAGGGCGGCCATGACTTATCGACCGAATTGTATATTGTACTTAAAAATAAAAAATGTAAGCTACATATAACATGACATAACTAAAACAATTTTTTTTTCAAACAGGGTATAAAAGATGCAAAACTAAATCGTTATCTACGCTACGATGAGAAATTGATAGTGCCCATTATAGAAAATACTCCATTCGAGAAAGACTTAGCGGGCAGCTTGAACCAAGCTCTAGAATCCTACCCAGGAACATCTGCCGTACTTGTGAGAAGACACGGCGTTTATGTATGGGGTGATAGTTGGCAACAGGCTAAAACCATGTGAGTACAGTACGGTGGACGAGTCGAAGCCGCCTTAAACTTAGGTTTTCTTAAAATTTATGCGTTGTTCATTTGCGCTCGGAAAGAAAATAAAGTAACAAAAATTTATAAAATCATACCTGCGCAACCATCTACAGCTAGCTTCAAGGCGGTCACGACTCGAAAACGCTTTTTTTAGCGTTACGCTGTGGTCCGCATAAAGGAAAATAGGTGGAGGGAACTTAGTGTTATCCACTAAACACTATGTTAAGTACCGAAATATATTTTTAAGACATTGGGTTTCGAAAGGTGGAACTCAACGCCCAGCTCGAATCGAACCTACAACTGACAACGGTACGCTTGTGCCCGTATGCCACAACGGCCTCTTTCTTAATGTTTTTTAATATTGTTATAATTATTCTTATATTTTGTGTTCTTAGGACTGAATGCTACGACTATCTGTTTGAAATGGCAGTAGAAATGAGGAAACTCGGTCTGGACCCAGCCTTTAATCCAGAAAGTAAAGAAAATGGAAGTAAATAACAACATGTTATGTTGTTTTTATATACAGTTAATCTGGGTAACTTCGGGTAAATTCGTCGGATAACATTCGACAGTGGGACCTCGAACCTGTTCCGATAATTTTTCCATATAATACGATACTATTGACTATTTTAATTTAATATATTTATTTTAATTAATCAATAAAAGTTCATTTTAAAAACCAAAAGAAATAAGGTACTAAATGAATTGCCGTATGAAATTTAAAAAAAAGTATGATGATGTTGTATCTACAATAGATTCCTGTAAAATTAGTATAAAAGAACCTGGGTTCTACGTAATTGATGACGGTTTTGGGAGGAATTATGGGGGAGGTGGGGAATCCCGTGTGATCTCGGCCTAGAATAGAATCATCCTGGTACTGGTGGTGTCGGTGCCGGTGTAAGAGGCGACTAAAGTGCGTGTGGTAGTGTCACGTCGGCAGCAATGGCAACACGCATGGGCAGACTCGACCGGATCATTACCACCCCGGCATTTCAAACCGGCGCTAAGTAGTGGCTTTATGCCACTACGTTTCGAATCAGGTAATGCCGGGCTCCGGCGCCCAACACACCTTGTCGGCCGGCGACGCACCTGCAGCTCCTCTGGTGTAGCACGGGGTCGTGGGCGGCGGTGATCACTTACCATCAGGTGACCCGCACGCTCGTTTGCCTTTTCCATAGAAAAAAATAGACAATCAATACTGAAATTCTTACAATTTTTTTGTTTATTTAAATTATTTTCAGTTGTTTTCTTTTTAATTTGATTACAAGTTTTGTGAATTTTAGTTACTTAGTAGTTTAGTAAAGTTACCCATTTCATGGGGGTAATTCTGACAGACTACCAAAATCTTGATTTTCTTCTATACTCATGTACTTTTAAAAGGTTTATATATGTGTCTATGGGTGAAAAATATTATAAAGTCAGTAATAAAACAAAAACCTAACTTGGAATGTACTTAAAATTTTTATGTATAGTGAAAAATATCGCTTGTATCTATCAAAGTTACCCAGATTGACTGTATGTGATATTAATAGTTGTTTAGTGATGGTAAATAAAGTGATATAACTATAATATAAAAGCTTTTAAAAATGGAAACTTTGTCTATTTTGATTATCATTATTCCATATGAAATTTGTATACTATTGCTTCACTATGATATAGGTATTTTAGTATGATATACAATACAGCGTCGATTACCCTAATGTCGGTCGACCGACTAGACGACACTAGGTTTACACTACATACTATACTAATTTTTCCACGTAAAAGAAAAATCTTTTTAAGCGTTATTTTTGTATCTATATTTTGTTACAAGATTTATATTTAATCCCTATTTGTCGTTGAAATATAATTATGTATGTTAATTTGTTTTAGATGTTTCAAACTATAAATATATATAGCTGAATCAATAGTTTGATTATCTAAAAACAAATCGATATGCTGAACACCCATGACTCGCTATTAATTCGAATAATCGACGCTCTACTTGATTTTTCAAATTATAATTCTTATATATTTTTATAAAATCTATATAAAATAATAAATTATGTATGTCTGTATAAGTACAAAAAATCTCAAATTAAGCAATATGCAAATTTTTATAAATACTATATATACTACGTTTAATAAAAAAAATCTAAATTATATATTTTTTATTTATAATCAATAGAAACGGTACGGTCTGTATGTCGTAGATTTTTTAAATGTTTTATCTTTTATAATAATGTTATATAATTTGTACATTGAAAGCAAACCACATTTATTGTATTTGATGATACATACAAACATGTCCAAGAGTAAAACATATTTCGGTATAATACATCCATTTTGTATAGACAATGTATCTATTATTAAATCATACAGGAGCTTAAAAAAACATGGAATCTTGATGAAATACCATACCACATACCTATTTTTCTACTGTTAATAATGTTTAAATCATTATATATTTCAACTTATTCCCTGATTTAAATAATATATTTTACTATCTTTATAATGTTTTTAACATTACGGGCCAGTCTATTCGCAGGAGCACACGCGCATTCGGTTGCGACTGTACACGACGGTTGGGGGTTCGATTCCCACTCGAGGAAATGAATGATTATTGATTTATTATACAGCGTGAAACTAAAAAAAATGACAGTACCTTATATTTTCACATACCTATAATTTCTACGGCACTTGTTTTAAACAAAAAGAGAATGAATGGTCATACGAATATATTAAATACATCATCAGATGAATTTAACTTTATTTTTATATAAATTAAATTGTAATCATTCAGCCATTAATTGAGCAATAATACTTTGTGATACATTATTACTAAGTTCTTGCTTTACAAGACGTTTGCTCCAACCGTGCACACTTGTTGAACTATTTCTCATAATCAATTCCTTAATATTCCTAATTTCGTCTTTAGTTAATAAATTAGTGGACATTTTATCTATAATTAAAGTATCATTTTTAGCCATTTCATATAAAGTTCTAACATCCAAAGTGCTTTGTCGCTTTTTAGTTTTAAATTCTTGTTTCCTTTTGAGCAATTGTTTGAGATCGTCGAGATACGATTTGTTCTCTGTTATTTTAGAATCGATCATTTCTATTTCATTTTCATTAAATTTTTTAAAATCTTCGTCGGTTATGTTAAATTTTTGTCTTAATTTGGATGGTAAGGTTTTAGGTGATGAATCTGAAATATAATTTTTATTAATTAAACTATAAAGGTTAAGTTCAAGTTAAAATAACAATTTTTTTGGAAAGTTCCCATCAAGGGAACCTTACAAAATGTATGCAAATAAAAATTCCCCACCAAATAATATAAACTATTGATATTTAGAGGTAAATTAGTATAAGAATACATGTACCTATTTATTTCTTGAAATTTATTAAGATAATCAATTAACACGATGATCTATCGTGGCACAATTTCACTGTAAACGCAATAGTAATGGAAACGATTTCAATTCGGGGGAAAAAAATGAAGATATCTACGTAAACCACCTTTATTATTAGTTCAAAACAGCAATAAAATAAATTTGCAGTTTTTCACTTTCGATTACTTGTTTCCATTTTTCTCTCAGTTATCAATGTCTCAAATTCATATGGAAAACGGGGAATGAAGTCTTAACACTTCTTCATAACCTGCTTCTCCCTGCCTACCTTTCTATATGTAGGATAAAGCATGAAACTAAAGAAAATCCACAAACCACTATAATTTATCGGCTTTAAGGAAAAATAAGCTCTCAATTTCTGAACTGGAGCGTCGTCGTTCTCCCCAAAGACATCGTATTCGAGACATACAATTTTTTCTTTCAACTTTCTAAGTTCAACGTTGTTTTTATTGTATTTGTCAAATTTCTCAGCGATCACTTTTATATTAGGTATATCATTAATTCGTATATTTTCACCGTTTGGCCTCTCTATAATGGGTCTTGCTGAAAGTATAAGAAAAATTAACATAAAAATTGTTAGATCTATTCGAAAGAAAACTTTTTCTAGCGTGGAATTCGCAAAAAATTTAAAAATATATCTAACACTTAATTAGGCATAATTTAATATTTCAATAATACTAGTGTCATTGTCACCAGTCGTCATTGTACGTAGGTTCGACAACTATCAATTATAATAATGATTTTTTAATCGAATATTATTCGATACGGCTTTGGGAAGTTGAAATGGGAGGAGAATCAAAACGAAAACCATGGTCTTGATATCAGTCTCTCCCCCTCTACTCCACGAAATGCGTCACAAAGAAAATTTTCAAAGTGCATTATATACTTACATAAGGGATGTTTAGGACGATTTTCTAAACTTTCTGTTTTCACTTTCATAAATATTAATTAATAAAAATACTTATATCACCAAAAATTTTAAAACAAACGTTTAACAAAACAAAACCAAAGTAATCAATCAGCAAATAAAGTAACAAAACGAATATTTTTATCTTAACAATATTAGTATCTATAAAAGTTTAAATGGAAACGGAGGATTTAAAGGGACATTTGTAGCATCGGAGCAAAACAGATTATCTACTTTTAAACTCCAATTAGTCGCTAATTGGAAGCGAAAATCGTTATTGTTGTTCAAAAACATTTATTTCAGAGGTCAAACATTCAAAGTAATTGTGATTCTCTTCAAATTCAAATTTTCGTACACTAAAACTAGGAATGTTAAGGATGTAGTTTTAAATATTTCACGAATTATATTGCTCAAAATTTTGGTTTGGGTGGACTATAAAATGTAAAATATTATTTTTTCTCTTGTTACTGGAAGAATTTTGGAAAATCTATTAGTGCTTCCCTACAAATCCCAACGAAGTTTCGATTGAAATTTAGCTTTAACCGCCCAATAGTTTCGCCTATGTCTATCAGTCATTCAGAAACAGACGATGTGTACACATATAACTACCGTCTCTGAATGACTGATAGACATAGGCGAAAGTATTTGGCGGTTAAAGCTAAATTCGTCGAAACTTCGTTGGGATTTGTAGGGAAGCACTAATAGATTTTCCAAAATTCTTGCAGTAACGAGAAAAAATAATATTTTACATTTTATGGTAAATATAACAATATTTTCTATATAAGTATTTATTTTCTGTATTTACGTATATAACATTACCCAATTTTCAAGAATAAAAGTTACAATATGCCAAAAACTCACTCATCCGAGAAAACCTAACACACTATAGTAAAAGTTTTGTTATAATTAGCTAAGAAAATTAAATTTAGCAGTCACACACTATATATATTTTTTTTGTCCCTATGTATATATACATTTACAGTCATAATGAGTGTACTATAGCAATTTCGAGTATCACGAAATAAGTGACTTCTACTTCAACTAAGAAAATAGGTAAGTAATTAGGTACCTTTCTCTTTAGTAATGTATTTGTCTATATCACTCGGATCGTCAACATATTGCCATTTGGAGCCGTCACATGTTTTCACATAGGATTCTTTAGCTGTTCCGTATTGCGATGAGTTATCAACCTTCGAAGCACCACACAGAACTTTTTGCAATGCTTTCAAGTTTTTTATAGCATCAGGAATCGCGGGGTCGAATTCATATTGTTGCCTTATTAGAGCGTTGAACTGAAAAAGGCACCAGAGGTGGTTTTAAATATAAATCGTCAAATACTGACGTAATACTGACGTGAGAACGGAGTGTCTTACCACTAGGTTACCTCTGTCTGTAACAAATAGATATGCGGGATACAGTATAATAATACATAATACATAACGTAGACAACCTATTAAGTAATTTATGCCAAAATCCGACGTGGAATTCTTGCTAATTATCGCAATAGAATTTACCGAAGAAGCAAACAAAAATATTCTAAATAACATAACATTACGAAAAATACCTAAAAAATATTTTAAATAACATTAAATTACTATAAATACCCAAACAAAAAAACAAAAACGCATTACATGATCGTCCACATATACTCCCGACTCTTCAGTTGATAGTTCCACATCTTTACACACCGGACTAACATAACAACACCTGTTTGTCATATCTTTGTTACTGATAAAGGGATTTCGTTTAGACCTCGGTGGCAACACTTCTTCAAAATCATCTTGCATGTTATTTTTTGATTTTACAGTTGTTACATTTTGTTTCGTTTTTGGTACATATTTACGTTGGTTTCTGTTCATGTTTAGAACTCATATTAGATTAACTATAATTTTGTTTACATACCAAATACAATGTAATTGACACCTAATAGTTGACATTACATTTTGAGATGCAGTATTAAATCAAAAATATGTCTGAGGAGTATTTATTTCTTTCCGAATTAATCACAAGAAGTCTAATTACTGACTAATAACTATAATAAAGGGTGTGACTGTAACGCAACGATTGTGGATTCGATCCCCAGTCGAGGAAATGAAATATTTATTTAAATTTATATTTCCATTTCTTCGCTCTGGTGCCGAAGCAAAGAGCGGCTTTGAGTTTCGCCACGCAACACGCAATACCTCTCAAATTCGGCGGGAAGTGGAGGACGGAGTGTCTTAACACTAGGTTCCCTCTGCCTACCTTGCTGTGTGCGGGATACAGCGTGAAGCTGATTTTTTTGTAATAACAGCTTAAATAGTACGTATAGACACTATAGCGGCAGAGCGACATAGGCTTTTGCCTATGCCGCTCTGACGCTATAGTGTAGCTATAGTCTGCCGCTATAGTGTAGTAGCGCCCGATTTCGGGGATAGGCAAACGCACGGAGCAATCTTTAAGATGACAGTTTTCTTATATCTTACAGACAAAAATAAGCAACATAATTAGCTGATGACTTTTTTTTCTTACTTGTTATTTGCAAAAGCAATTTTGACTGGTATTAAACACCGCAGCTGGTAGTACCAGTCATTAGGTTCATAATGCCACCGTTTAGTCTTTATTCGGATATAAATAGCAGATATAAACTTTTGAATCGTTGGAGCATTCACGAGAAGCCCATATGCTACATAGTATCTACATATAGTTGTTATAACGACATTTGTCCCTGTCCCTCATCCATTAGTTTAAAAACACATTTCTCGTTGATGACTTACAGAAAGAGTCGCGAAAGATTTACAAACTCATTGAAAAGTAAGATATAGATAAGGAAAAGTTTTTACTGCATAAAAAAGTGTAAATTACCTTCTTGAGATCAACCTCGAGCTAAGAAAAGCCAATGCCGGTTAGTACTATTAGAGAATATGGATCTTGAGTGGTGGTTAGTTTGCCGGTTATTAGGTAATTAAGATACAAAAAGTAGTACTGGTGTTGGGTATATGCGCACAGAAGCTTTCAGGCTATATAAAATAACGAAGTCTGGCTTGCTTGGTCTCTGGTGTCATTAGCTAAAAATATGCCCAAAAACGACTTTTCCTACAATTTCAACGAATTTGTCAGATTGTAACTGTAAGCTATGGAATGAAAATTGAATTGATAAGGACCAATTAGAGAAAATGTGTTAATCCGCCACTGAGATAGTGAGGAATATACTAGAATTTAATGTAGTATACAATGTGGTCTACATTATATAATAAATACAATGTAGTCTATATTATATAATATATACACTTTAGAGTTAAAACTAAATGGAAATAAAATAACATTTTTAAGGGTGTAATTATATATTTTATGCAAAATAGACTATTATCAACATTTGCTTTACAAAAACAACTTCCAATATATTAATGTTTATGTAATTTACTTTAATAAATAAGCAGCTAAACTTAAAAAGGATCTTTTTTACAGAACATGTTATAGAAAAGTATACATCTGTGAAGTTTTACTTTTTTTTTAAAAAAATATGACAATT
Organism: Heliconius hermathena; assembly: GCA_013403705.1. Classification (NCBI taxonomy): domain Eukaryota; kingdom Metazoa; phylum Arthropoda; class Insecta; order Lepidoptera; family Nymphalidae; genus Heliconius; species Heliconius hermathena. The sequence goes on along the minus strand of JAAIXJ010000365.1, from coordinate 47,751 downwards.
AGAATATTTAAATTATTTTAGCCTTGGACGATAAACAATAGTAGTAGCTGGGTAATGATCTGATAACAGTGTAGTGGTAAGCGTACGAATGGTCAGCAGCAATTTTTCACATCGAGGCAGACATGTCAGCACCGCCATACATCGCGTAGGACTAAATATTTTTTGTACTGAACGACCGTCTACTTGCAACTGTTGTTAGAAAAGAAAAAAAAACAATTTTAATTAACGCTAATACAAAATTTAATATATTGCCGTCGTGGCACAGTAAGACTGCGTTTGACCGTAAACACGATGGTTGTGGATTCGATCCCGTAAGCATAATATATTCAAATATATTCGTTTTCTTCATCTTAGCCAAGTTCAGTTCATTTACATTTAATTTTATTTGTATAGAATTTCTATAAATTTGTTATAATAAATTGTATTATATTATTACCTCGTATCCCTGAACGTATGCAGTTTTTTGTGGCACCTTCCATCGCACTAGCAACGAATGATTAGAAACTCTTTTAAGTTCAATGATATTCGCTTTGAGGCCATCGCAACTGTCTATTGACTATTGAAAGTAATATTTAAGTATAATTGATTAAAAAATATATAGATAAACATTATATAAAATAGGTAATTTACAAAAAATAAACGATTTTATTAAAACTTTCAAGAAACCTTAGTAGACATAACACATATACATAGAGATATGTAACTGTTTACATATATGTAATTATATAAGTAGCCCAAAGGTTAATTTCCTAATATATTTATTTTCCTATAGTAAGGAGGCTATTTTGTATTATTTTTGACGTGATAACGTCTTATAAAAAAGTATGACTTAGAGTCACGTTCCGCCTAAGCAGAGCGAGCCTAAGCGAGGGTCTAAGCGTTCAGCTTGTAATTAATTATAAAAAAAATTACTTAATAATAAAAAATATATTTTTTTCTCTTTCTGTGTATAAAGATAATTCGGTGTTAATATTTTTAGGCAATTCATAAAAATATTAAATTTTTCCTCAATGTTGTCTCATGACGTTATCACGTAAAGTTATCGTCCGTAAACCTACTTCACAGACAACCACTTTTATTTTTATACTACATATATTTAACTTAAATAACAGTTCAAATACGTATAGTATGACTGTTTGCTTTTTAACATTCTACTTCTTGTTTTTCTTAACTCCACCTCTTCCCATAGCACGGTAGGCAGAGGGAACCTTGAAATTAGTAAGACACTCCGGTCCCATCAAGACACTTTCGTTCCATACTTTCCGCCGAATTTTGGAGGCATTACGTGTTGATTGGCTGAACTCAACGCTGTGCTTTGCCTCGTTGCGAATCGAAGTGCGAATGGGAATCGACCTCATAACCTGTAACCTGTCGCGTTTACCGTCGAACGCATTTGCCCCTGCGCCACGACTGGCCTCAAGTATTGTAGTTCTGGTTTTTTGGAGCTTTACGCTTTTCCCTCAGAGTAGAGTAGACAGAGCAAACATGTCATTTTCGAGACATTGTGTGTTAAGTGGCGGAACTCAACTCCATGCTTTGTCTTTCGGAAGCGGGAAATGGCAATAATTTATAATAACCTGGCCACAAAGGGCCTCTATGTACTATATATACAGCAATAAAAAATAAAATATAATTACGTTAATTTTAGGTATATTGTTTGAAACACGCTCCATAGTGTCAAACATACTAGATAAAACATTTAATTTAGACATTGACACTACACGTGACAGCACCAGGTCTAATAAATATTTCATATTATTCTGAAGATTTTCCTAGAAAAATTGTATATAATATTTATTTTTTTAAAATATAAATTTATAAAGTCAGTGTTTTTTATTTCTTCCGGTAAAACTATAAAAGTGCAGTACAATCAACGACTCGTGGCCGCCGAAGTTAGCTGTATGTATCTGATTTGATTTCAGAATATTTTTCTTACTTTTAATTATCGTTTTCCCGAGTAAACAATGCGCAAAAGATAGAGAAGAGAAATCTAACTTAAGGGCGGCCACGACTCATTGACCATACGGTTAGTATTAGAATTATAAATGTGGAACTTTATCCATTAAAACTGAGAAAAAATTACAATATGTTAGAAAAAAAACATTAAATATGATAGCTTTCTTTGTATCTATATTATTTTATCATAATCAAGAAGCATAAAGTGCAAAATTTTTACCGTCGATCCAATTATACTACAATTTGTTTCTTTGTCTACTTGCACGGTCATAGCTTTAGTTTGTGTTGTAGCGTCGTTGTATCTGTATATTACATTGTGTGTCCTCTGCAACTGAAATATTCAAAAAACTTCAAAATAAAATTAAAAATTTTATACTACTTCAAGTTACAGAAGATTTAAAAAAAGGACATGTTTTTTATCAGTATATTATGTTCACAAAAAATATTGTCAGGCACATTACAGTGCTTGTAACTATATTCGATATTGAAAATAATATTTTTTTTGCTATTTCAAGTGTGAACAGTAAATGAAAGTAAGCAGTGAGAACCAAGTGTCAACACACTCTTTTTTCCGCTTACCTATCGAATCTAAGCACTTAGCAAAGTGGCAGCACTCGACGCCACACTTTGCCTTAAAGAAGATTAAAACAACTTTTATCAGTCCACATCGATTACCGTTACCCAGACAGTACGTCACTACGCAACAATCCAGTAATAAGTACATTTTTTTATTAGCCTCAAACTTAGTGTTCACCCCTACCCCTTTCCTGATATTCGAGACATTGCGTGGCCGAACTCAACGCTGTACTGTCTTTTATTACCAGAGCGAAAAAATAAAAATAATCCGAGCGGAAAACGAACCCACATGCATCGCGTCATCGCGTAGTGAGACGCTGTGCCGCTGCACCACGACGGCCTCAACCAGTATATCATTGCGAATATTAGATTACCAGTACTTTATTCTCGTTTTTGTCATGCTGCTGTGAAATAAATTTGAGAGCATTTTTAACGTCTAACTCCAAATCAGGAATAGTGCAGACGCCTTTATTTTGTCTTATTTCTGAACAATTCATACAGAAATTCTTTTGTAAGATTGGCCATGGTTTGGTCATTACATCGTTTTCTACACTCTGCAAAAATAATGCACATTAATGTGTGTCTAGTGCACCATAAACCCTTATAAACTATCAAAAACTCGATGTAAAGTAATGTAAATGTATATATGGATGTAGGACTATAACATATATGATATAAAAGGAAACACCCTATTTGATGAGACCTAAGCACCAGAAATACATTGTTACCTTTAAGTAAAAAACTGGTTAAGTGCGAGTCGGTCTCGCCCGTACTAATTTCGATATTGTAATAAAATTAGTATTATTTATTTATTACTTGTTATATTTCTTTTTGCTGATGCTTTTTTTGTTATTGTGATTACCTATGAGTATTTGTATGTGTTTGTAAATGCAGTTTTACTTTTGTTTTTAATGTTTTTTTAAGAAATATCTATAAATTTTCACTGTTCCGATTTTTTCATTTATTTATATTGTAAGTTCCCACTTCGCACCAAATTTAATAAATATAGGTCCACAGGAAGTACCCTACAGGTTTTGAATATGCGACGAATTTCATACAAAATGCAACAAAAAATAATGCATAAATGCAAATGCAATCTTTTGATTACGATGACTTAAATATTTAATTTATTCCGTCCTTCGGCTTGATCTCCCTCCTCGCGAATTCGAGATAAATGGTATTGACAGACGATTTTTACCTTTTGAGGTACGGAACCTTAAAAACATCGGGGTTGTCGTAATGCTGTAGAACGATGTCTGACTATAAATGCGATGGCTGTAGGTGAATAAATGATTGTCATTTCTTGGTATTGGTACGGTACGGATAAAGCACGGTTATGAGTTCCGGCTCTCAACACACAAGATTTCGAATCACACAAAGCGTCTTCTATATCCTAGATGGAACATAATGTTAGTAAACAAATAACTAATGTATGTTAACAAACCTGAACTTCAGTTTTTATTTTATTGAGCATATTCATTTCCGACGAGAAAAAATCATCTACAGTCTTTTTATTCTTTATTGTTAGTATAAAATTTGTCTCATTATGGTCGTCGACAAAGATTTTTAAATTTTCAGTTATATTGACTTTCTTATTATTTTCATTACCTATACAATTTTCTTTCGTTCGATTTGTTGGCGTTTTCTTCCTCTTGCTCATTTGAACTTGTCTAATTAAACGTCTATACATTTTATTATATGTATACTTATATTTTACTACCTTATTTTTATCTTTTTTTAAATCAACGCGATCAGCCTCATTAATTTCTTTATTTTCTTCAGTAGAAACTATTATATCTTGTTTACTATAATGCTTCCTCGTATTGACTAGGTCGTCTGGTAAATTAAGATTTATCCTTTTAAAATTACTGTTTAAAACAGTAATGTCTTTTGTTATTGATATACTTTCACGTATAACAGAGTCGGAAGTTGATTTGAAAATAGATAAGATACTGTAATCAGAAGTCAAATTGCTTGTTTCTTGAAATGTAGTATCTTTAACATTTACAATATTTATTAATTTTGGTTCATCAAAACAATTAAATGGATTATTGTTAATAGTACTAGTGACGACGTTACAATTTATAGAATTGGTATCTAAAGTTTTGGTCTCTGTTATATGTTTTTCTAACGAATTGTCTTTTTTAAGTGCCTTATTTAATTTCGTCGGTACGTAAAAATCTTTACTTTTAGTATCAATATGCAGATCATTATTGTTTATATAGTTAATCTGAATAATATCTTTTGCAGGACACTCGGCATTTGGAATTGAGTATTGTGAATTTTCATTTTCATTAAAATTCCTCGATTTCTTATAGACCGGTAATGTATTAATAGAAGATTTATTTGAATTTAAATGTGTTCTTGTTTCTATGTGTGGTGCAAATACGTTGTTACTAAAGTATAGTTGGCTTTTTAGGCAGGAAGGCTCATAAACATTATTTTCCAATTTAGTAGGAGCTAGCAGCTTACCCCTTTTGAGTGGGTAAATATTTGTACATGAAGTATCTTTAGATATTTGTATAGGGAGGTCCTGCTCCTGTTGTACCCAATGTGATGTTATCCCAATATAATCTTTTTTGTTAGAATTTGCTATATTATCACACATTATACAGTCACAAATGGAGCAAGAACAATTATCCTTTAACCGAACCAGCTTGTGAGCTAATTTATTTTGTGCCTGGCTGCAAAATTCACATTGGCAGGCCACACAATCGCAAGACTTAGAATGGCTAGTGACAACTACATTACGGTGATTGAAATCATTAAAAGAGATTTTATTCTTAATGTCATTTTCTCTGCTCGTACAAATAAAACATTCACAACCGAGGCATTTGCAATCTTTCGTATTATTTAACTCCACTTTGGAGTAATTAGTGCTATACATGGCCATCATAGCAATTGTGTTAAAGTTATTGTACCCTGTTTGAATTAGTTGATCATTTATGAATGGTGTATTTTTATCGTAATCATAATAGTTTCTTTGAATAGAATTTCTCCTTCCGTTCTGATCGTATTCAAAAATGTCCTCATTAAATTCAATTAGATCATTTAAATATAAGTCATTTTCAGAGTATCTGTGTGAATATTGTTGAGATATATCTTGTATTAAATTTGCAGCCATTGTTGTAAAAATTTGTGTACAATTTTCACATTTACAAGGCTTGCAGCTACACGTACTTTGGGTAACGTGTTTCTGGGTATTCGCAGATAGAACAGGCGTTCGTGTTCTATTATTTATTGTACATTCCGCACATTGACAAGGTTCGCAAGTGCATGATTTGGCTGAGGCATCAGTACAATTTAAGCAATCACATGGGTTACAGTCACACGCCGATACTCCCGTAGACTTCTTAACAACGCCTCGACAGTCCTTTCTATCACATCTCACACACGGGCACCCTGAATGTGGCCTTGGGTCAAGTTTTTTAATTTTTTGAGCAATAACACATTCATTGCAGTCACAAGGACTACAGTTACACATTTCTTTGTCAGATAAAGATTTATCAGGTAAACGTTTTGTAATAGGTAAAGATTTATCAGTAATGCATTCACACACTTTGCAGCTACACGCTTTATATATCTCTTTCAAACGAGTTAAAATATCTGGTTTTACCAATTCATTGATTTTATAAATGGGACTATTGTTGTCGTGAGCAGAGTCACTTTTGATATGTTTTTTAGACAAAGAACACTTAAATTTTTCATATGGGACATTCATAATTTGTGCACTTAATTCAGCTTTAGGATTTATCTGCTCGTTCTTATCAGAACTAATTTGAGGTTTCGGTATTTCACATGTTTTCTCGATCTTGGATGTTTGTAAATCACATTTTGTATCAGAAAGAATATCAACATCAGATTTTTTATAATCAATGATTTCAGTAAAATTATATTTCTCATTCAACTCTTTCGTTTCTTTTGTAATAGATTTTACATATTCCACATTAACTTTTTGGTGGTTACAAGAACAGGGTTGAGTGGATTTTTTATTTCTTATATAAAAACAAGAAACGGAATTGCATACGGAACAAGAACACGCAGACGCAGTCTGTTTTGGACCTGATTGTGATTTTAAATCTAAGGGCTCATTGCATACACAGTCGCTCAGCTTTTGTGACAACATTTTCGTTTTGCTACTTCTGGTGTCTTAGCAATACATTTGTCTGACGAAACCTGTAAAAAAGGAATTTATCACACCATGGCGATATTTTTATTTAAAATATTAACATAGCAGGATTTTACGTGAATTAATTTGAAACAATTGACATAAACAAATAACACTTCTAATAGTTCAAGAAATATAAGCTAAGGTATAATTATAGTCTAAAATTTCTTACGTAAAGAACTGTGTTATGTAAGACTACATGTATTTTTTACTTGAAAAAATACAACTAATAAACTACGTAATACTATATTTTACCTGAAACCAAATCTATTGAACAAAAATTACAAATTTCTAAAGCTATGGCGTCATTTTAAAATATTAAATATTCTGTCATCATCAGTTTAGATGACACGTTTACATTTTGACAGAAAAGGGGGCAGTCAAATCAAGAATAAAAACTCCAAAATAAAATTAAATATCCATTTATTTCAATGACATTCACATTTTAAAAAAAATATCATTATTTTTCTTTCGATACATGAAATAAGTAAAATACAAACTTCGTGTAAGTCGGAATTTTAGTATTCTATTCAACTATGATATAATAAAAAAAACGTTATTTACAACACAATTGGCACGGAAACGATAAATAAAGGAAATAAAATGAAATAAAACAAAAAAAAATCATTTATTTCATAATTCTTATTCGATTGAAGGTACGTTTTGTTCGATATGTTAACTTAGAGCTTAGGTTTTAGATAGTTATACCTAGAGTATTATACAAAGTATATAATAATTATATATACAGTCGCTAATTACACTAATGAAGGCACCAGATTGAGGTCGGTGGAGGTTAACTGGAACATACAAAATTATTTTAAGTTATTTGATTTCAGTGTAAATGTGTAAATAAAAAGATTTATTTTTGTGTATAACATCACATAAATAAAATTATAAACTTATAGAGATGTTAACATATTTGTAATAATAAGACGTAACATAAGGAACTTATGGTATGGCGTAGTGTTCAGGGCGATTTGACAGTTACCAAGAGTCCCGAGTTGGACTACGTTCATTTTTTTATACGTTTTCCAAAAAGTAAAATATTATATATTGGATACGGGGACGGAATCTAAAGTCGCGTTTTATTTATTTTCTAGATGATTGAAAGTTATCATTTAAAGACGAAATATTTCTTTGCATAAATTTTGAATGTATGTAAGAAAATATTTTGTATTTAAATTAGAACTTTCAATAATCTAGATATAACTAGCGCTCATTTTTTCTTTTAATACTAAATATGCTACTAAAATATAAATATATTCTATTAAAAATAAATTATACTCACATAATACGCACGTTAGTTATATATCACTATACATCCGTGCTCCAAACTATCGCATTTGTACCCAACGCACAAGATGGACAATTCTGAAATATAAAATAAAACATTATTTTTAAAATCATTTGGTAACTTGATGTATCTTCTATAAAAAAAACAAGTAACAATAAAAACTTACAACAATACTTTCTATTGCGTTCGCTAATTGCTCCTCCATGATTTTTACATCGCCATGCTCCAAAACTTCCTGTTAAAAATTTAAAACATTACTTTTACTTACAAAATACATAAAAATCAAATTTATTGAAATTTACATCTTGATGGGCACATAGCAGGGAGACAAATGAACGCCAGGGTGGTTTACCTCCTGACAGTCGCGCACGAGGTGGCGCAGCGCGGGCGCGGCGGCGCACAGGCGCGCGGCGGCGCACGCGCAGCTCACGGACGCGAGGCGCGCCGCGCCGCGCACCACGCCCGCGTTGCCCCCCCCCCCCCCCCCCCCCCCCCCCCCCCCCCCCNAGCTCACGGACGCGAGGCGCGCCGCGCCGCGCACCACGCCCGCGTTGCCCGCCCCGCCCCCCGCACTCCCCCCCGCCGCGCCCGCCGCGCACAGCGCGCGCTGCCACTCCTGAATAGACCGCTCTGTGTTTACACTTGTTATGAACTCTGTACGAGTTGAATGTGGAAAATAAATACACGTAAATACCGACATAAAAGTAGATACCTACTTATTATAAATCAAAAAGAGCGGTGCGGCTTTATGGACAAAACACTCGGACTCAATTTTGGGTTTGTGTAGCCTTTTGATATAGAGAGTAAGTGGTGATTCAATTAAGGTTTAGTGAATGTGTGTAAATTTTTAACTTGACTTTAGTTTTGAATGTATCTTTTAATGTATAGGTTTTATTTGTAATTCTGAGATGAGCGCTGCCTACCGAACCGCATCCATTCCTACGCAAAGCTTTTGACCTTAACAATATTTTTTTTATCGTATAAGTATTATTGTATGTGTAATAAATTGGTTCAACTAGTGTTTTAGAAATGATTTTTGTATAATTTTAATAAATAAAATTCCATCTAAACATAAATTGTTATTATAGTATATTAAACGAGTATTTGTAAACACGCGTGCTTGTGTGTGTGTCATGACTCATGATAATATTTTGGGTGGTTTAATGTGCTTTTGAAAACATAAAATACATGACCATAACCAATTTTTTCTTTTTCTAAAAGTAACCGACTATAAAAATCTTTTGAATTAAAAAATTACACCATAAGAATATATTTTTGACAAATGCTTTATTTTCAGAATTTGCATTTTAGTAATCGTTTTAGATCACATCATAAAGACAAAATCTAAATAAAACCGTAAAATTTAGTTGTTCCACAACCAATATAATTAGTCAATTAGATACATAACTAACGCAATTATAACATTTTAGTCACAAAAAAAAAATAAAGAAAATCACTTACCTCGCTATCAGTTTTCGCATCAGCATCACCTATAGATCTAATTAGTTCCTTAGATATGGCCATTAGAAGATAATTAGTTAGTTTAGCTTTATTCTCCTCAGTCACCTTACCGTTGACCGGCGTTATTTCCTTACATAGTTTAGTTAAATCGTCATCTACTGTATTATGTATTCTATCGAACAAATCTTCTATCAACTGACTGACTAACTGATTTCTTAGCGCTGGACACGAGCAATGTGATTCAGTTATATAACTCATACTGTGGTGCATTCTGTTATAATCACTTTTTTTTGGTATAGCTGTATATAAGGAGTATCCTTCGCCTACGTATTCGGTTTTATCCGGTTTCATGTCGAAACGACTAGTGTTGAAACTCTGTCGCATTTCACTGCGTAATTCCTCGAGCTCCTCAGTTTTGATTGACAATTCGTGGCTGATAGTTTTGATTTTATCGTCGCATTTCCTTTTGCATTGGCTTAGAGCTTTTTGGGTTAATGTTAGCTGCTTTTCTAATGATTCGACCTAAAAATAATGTCTTCTTAGTTTCGTTTCGTGTTTCTAAGCCTTTTAAATCCCATGCAATATATATTTACACGACGCTATTCAATCGAACACTGGGTGGTACATGCACTGTCTTCGTGAACCGATATTTTTTTATATACACGATTTCGTTTCAAACACAATATAAAGCGTTTATTAAAACTTTCGACATAAAATGTTTATTTATTATGAATAATTAATATTACCTATTTTTTTAGTTATTTAAATTGTATGTCTAAAGTTTTTAAAGCATATATAGTTCCCGACTAATTTAAATGAACTAACTAAAACAAATACCATGTCAAACTAAACTACAAAGCAACTACGCCCATATCTAGAAGCACAAATTTTAATGAAAATAACCAAATAATCAATATTTTTAAGTCATAATCCTCATAATACATATAATTTAAGGTCAAACTTAAATTTTAACTTTTTTAGAAAATGTATAAAAATTTTAACGTAGTGTTTAGAATACGTTTTCTAAAAAGGCATTTTTGTTTCCAAATTGTGGAATAGTATATTAAAAATTAAAAAAAATAAGATAAACATTTTACCATATATTAAGTACCTAAATATGTATGTACAGTGGAGACTTGAAAATTCAATAACTCTATTGAAAAAAACCTCAAAAATATATGTATATTAAATTTATATTTATGGAAAAATATTGAATTAACAACATAACTTATTTATTTCAAAACAGATAAACACAAACACGACTAACAAAGTTGGAATAATCTTGTCTCCACTATAATATTATTTAATTAAAAAGAAATATATATGCTATTATATTTTTTTTAAATAGAAGCCATATATCCAAACCCCATGAAAAACAAAAAAAAAAAAACAATATTATTATTGATAATACATATTATTATTATTAATAATAATATATAAACAAGCTTACCTCTTCCTTCAATTCGCTATTAGTAACTTCTAATTCTTGATTATTCTTACAAGCTCTAGAAAGTTCTTTCCTAATACATTCGAGGTCACCCATGAATTTAATTTCAGTCCTTTTGGACATATCGCGTTGGCTCTTTAGATCTTCATCCATTTGTTTGTTGCTTTTGCGTAATTGATCGATTTCCTTCTGTAAATTAATATAAAAACAATATACTTTTTTCTATATTCCTGTAATTTATTTACATATTGTATATCTAGAATTTACTTAATTTTACAGTATTTTTTTAGTATCCAGAAATAATGTATTAATAGGAATTACTAAGAGAATCCTGTGACTAAAACGAAAACAGGTTGTAAAATGGGTGTTTAAAATAATGAAAATTTATAAGATTTTTTTACTATAGAAATAACGAAAATATTAAAATAAAAACCATTTCTTCCATAAAATTACAACTTACGATCTTTGTATTGAAAAAAAGTATAAGTAAATTTAACAGAAATAGAAATTTTAATTTTATCTTATTATTTTTTAATTTTAATTTGTATTTTACCTTAAATCTACTCTCGAGGGCCTTAACAGCGGCCTCTGCTTTCTTAGCGTCAGCGTCGGCCTTTCCAAACAAGGTGTTCAAATTACTATTTTGTATTTTAAGCGTTTTAGCATCTCTTTCAGCCTTTTCTAAAGCTATCCTCATTCCAGATTCGGATTCTTCAATTTCTCGCAGTTTCTTCTTTAGAGGCTCGAAACAGTTCTTCCATTGATCTCTTTCCGTTTCTAATTTCTTTACCTGAAAAATAAAACCACATATTTTTAAACAATTTGAACGTATAAACGAATAATATAAGAAAATTATCACAAGCTTACAAGAATTTCGACGCAGCCCAATGAAAAGGAACGCTTTCTAAAAAAGTATTAAAACCTTTCATGTGCAAATGAAAATAACCGACTGGAAATATTTTTATATAAAGGTTTAATTGAGCCAGTGTTGGCACAGCGGCACGAAGTGTGACTGTAAAATCGACTGGTTGTGGGTTCGATTCCCACTCGAAGAGATGTAATATTTATTTAAATATACATTTCCATTTCTTCGCTCTGGTGTCGAGGCTAAGCGCGGCGTTGAGTTCTGCCACTCAACACGCGATGCCTCCAGAATTCGGCAGAAAGTGGGGAACGGAGTCTTAACACTAGGTTCCCTCTGCCTACCCTGCTATGTGCGGGATACAGCGTGAAGCTGATTTGATTTTTAATTGAAGCAGTACATAAAGTAAACCCAATGGTTCAAGCCGGCGTTTCTTAAGAAAGCAGCCTTCTAAGCTTGTAGTTTTTTTTATTAAAATAATCCAATTGAAGAAATAATATGTTGATTTTGGTTTCATCTCACCTTCCCCTTCAACAAAGTTTCATTCTGTACAGCTTCATCGATCTTCTTCTTATAGCCACTTTCCATTTCCGCCCACATATCGTCAGCTTGCGTTAACATTTCTAAGTACGCCGCCTCCCTCCTCTCTAGTTCTGCTATCCTGGTGTTTAGTTCTTGTTCCGTCGATAATAGCGCTTGGATCCTTGCTTTAGTTAGAGGATCTACTGGGAGCTGTTGAAACATGTTATTTTTTTATTTCATACGTATGTATTTTGAATTTTGTTTGATGGTAATACTAGCTAGCTACTAGCGACCCACTCGCATCTTCGCCCGCTTAAACTTAAAGGTACATATAGTGAAATTACACTAAAATAATAATGTAACTCTTATAAGTTTTTGCAGAAAAGAGGAACAAAAATCAATCTAACAATCATCTTTAACATTTTTAATATAATATTAGTAAGATAAGATAATTAGGCTAGATCTTGAGCAAGTACGAGACCCCCTCACTTGTTCTACAAGAAAAAGCTTGGCTTCTATAGAGAGCTATTATATTTAAGGGGATCTACGTAAAAAAGATTTTTATTAGCCCACTTGAGAAAATGTACCGTGGCGTTGAGTTCCGCCACCATCACAAAATATATCGAATTCGCGGGAGAGCAGAAGAATTGGGTATCTTGACACTTAATTTTTCCTACTCGTAATATGCGAAATAAAGTGGAAAGCTAATAAACAAAATTCTCGACAATATCTCTAAGTGACTGAAAATATAAAATTACCATAAGTTACGTAGTTACATAAGAACAATAAAAATAATTTACACAAAACTCAACATTAAATAAATAATAATTAACAAAATAACTCTACCAAAACAAAACTATCTAACTAATGTTCAACAAAACTACTGAGACAGTAAGAACAATCACGAAACGACTCACGATCAATTGAAATAAAAATTATAAATTTATTACAATACTGCGGTTTAGGAATAAAATGAAGAAGAAAAAATATAATTTATTATTGAAATTATAGAAATTGTTCACGGCCTATAATTTTCTAGATAACGCTACACGCTCTGTTTACTTTGTTTTAATTTTCTTTTATTTGTTTTATTTGCGTCATAGGAAGCTATGATCTCATGAGATGTGTCAGTATGACTTGTATATTGTATTTTTATAATAGTATATGCATATTATTTATTATCGTATTGTTTCTTTATAACAATTATGACTGTATGTAGAAATAAAAAAATATATTTTGATAAAATAAAAAGCCATCGTGGCGTAACGTATGACTGTAAATGCGTTAGTTGTGGGTTCAGTTCTTCCCTCGGAAAAATTAATTATAATTAATTAATATTTTCATTTTTTCGCTTTGGTAACAAGGCAAAGAGTGGCATTGAGTTCCACCATTCAACACGCGATGCCGCGAAAATTGCGCGGAAAGTGAAATTGCCATGCCGACTGGGGGATTATTTTCATTTTGTCGCTCTGGTAATTAGGTCAAGCGCGGCGTTGAGTTCCGTCACTCGACATGCAATTTCTGAAATATTGGGCGGTTCCCTTTGCCTATCTTGCTCTATGTAGGTGACAATATGAAGCTAAGAAAATAGTAATGTACCTGTGTAGGTACATATTATTAATACATACATAGTTACATATAATATTTTTTTTATTCATAGAACTAAATATTAATAATATTACGTTGTATAAAATGATTATTCATAAATGCTACTCACTATTATATCTTTTTTTATAATCCGCAATTTAAATGAACTAAATGAATATTCATCCAATACGTATATAGCAAAGTAGGTAAAAAGAATCATAGTGTCAAGACATTCCATTCTCCGCGATCCGCCCGAATTCGTGACACTGCGAGACTCTAAAGTTATTCACTTAGTGTTTCTCTAGTGTTATTCACTTAATAATGAATCTAATCCATATTACAGCCCCAAATTGGGTATCCCAGGTGCCCAGGCCCAGGCTCGATTGCGCTCAAAATGAATAAATAAAACTACATAATACCTGTCCATTTTGCTTTTCAATCTTTATCTTATCTTCCAATTGTTCTATCTTCCCTTCTATTTTATCTTTTTTAATTTCAGCACCACTGACGGCCGCGAACATTTGTCGTTTAGCAATAGCTAATTCTTCTTCTAGAGTCTTGACTTTATCTTCTAGAACTTTCTTTACTTGTGACGATTGTTTGTCTACTTCTTTACGTTCTGATGTTAATCTGAAATAGTATATAGTACCTAAGTAAATGTTAAGTTACATTATAAACTTTTTTAAAATATCTTCGAGTTTACTAGAAGGGAATAGAGATAATAACTCGAGTGGTAATCGAGTCACAGCCATCGTAATCACAATCACATATTTCAACATGTTTCAGCTTTAATTTATGTATTTTTTGTAAGTTAACAACAACTGCTGAATATTCAAAGAAAGATTTCTAAACTATAGGAACAATGTATTTTTTTTTTGGGCTAAGTTGGAACTAATTGTAACTCGGCGGAAAGTAGGGAACCGAGTGTCTTAACATTAGGTACCCCTACCTGCTACCTACGGCCTACCCTGCTGTGTGTTGGATACAGCGTGAAGCTGATTTTTTTATAGTGATTAGGGAATGGTTTTTAGATAACAATTTAAATGCAATTCAACTCACTTATTAACTTGCATTTGCAATTCAGTAATACGTGGTAAGCAAGAATCCTGCCACGGGACGATGCTGCAGTCTTGTTCCTTTATCCGCGTGATGGCCGTCTTGGTGTCGGGCGGGAGAGGCGATATGCGGTTAATTAAAGCTTTCTGTGAAAAAAAAAGAAGTTATGTCTTTAATTGATTTTGTTACGTTATTTTACTATAAGTCTTTGTGACTAATTATATATTTTATTTTTACTAATAGTGTCCTTGTCTGCCGCTGGGGCTATAGAAGAATCGTTGGCTCTCGTGGCCCCACCTGTGGCGATAGAAGAGGAGGACTAAGGTTTTAGTGGATAATGTAGGCTACATTTACCGGTCCGCAAGTCCCACATTACCCCTTAGTGGCGTACCCGTAAAAGGGTTTTCTCATGATAAAAAAGGTGTCCTTACCTAATCAAAGTTCTTTAAAAAAAATAGTGTAACAAACATATTTTATTCTTATTATAAGCGAACAAAAGTTGTTAATTTAAAATTTATAATAATAAAAAATATATACACAAAAAGTATAATAATATAGAATAAAAATAACAACTTACTTGAGTCCCACAAGTAACAGAGGCACCGACCGTACGTAAAACGTTCCAAGCTATTAAAGCTGGAACAGCTCGCTCTAAGTTCTGCAATCTAGTTAGTAATTCGTTCTGAAAACAAATATTATTTAGGTACTATTAATATTTACGGAAAATAGAAAGAGACGGCCGATTTTCTAGATATTGCCTATTGTGCGGCAGAATTCAACGCCATTTATTTTGTTACCAGAATAAGAAAATAAAACTAATTAGTTTCCCCAAATAGGAATAAAACCCGCAAAAGTAGTGTTCTCTTAAATAAAATAAACCCTTAATGTTTATCTATCCTAAAAACACACAAATATAATACAAAAAATGTCTAAAAGTACCTCTCTGGCCTGCAGCGCGCAGTCCCTGGCCCGCAGCTCGGCGGCGAGGCGCTCGGCGTGCGCGCGCGAGCACTCGCGCTGCTCCGTCATGTCGCGCAGCTGCGCGGAGCAGAGCTCGTAATCCATTTCTAGTCTGCAATTTTTTAAATATATATTTATAATGTCATAATAAAACGTTCTACAACTTCTAAATACGAGTTTGTTTTGTTGAACAGTCTAATCTCAGGAACTACTAACTATTGATCATACTAAAAAAAATACTACTTAATCCGTTTGATAAAGAGCGCTATAGAATTATATATTATATAAGGCTAATCGTTTCAATGCAAGTGAACGGTCACTTTACCTGCGGGCAGTTACATGGGAGACTCAGAATGAGACTTGGCAGAAACAGATCCGCAGCCAAATACTATATATTGGATATTATAAATAGTATTTATAATAAATATAGGAACATTTATGTTTTAATATTTTATGATGTTATGGAGTAAGTATAGGTATAATTATTATACAAACATTAAAAAATAAAATAAACATACGAGTGTATGAACATACAAATAAATGTAAATAATATAAAAATAAATATTTTTTACTTTAAGGATTACTTACTGCTGCCAATGTAAGCGGGTGTCATTCTCTATTTCCTCTAATTCGCAACAATCCTCTTCGAGCCTCTCGTATTTGTCTTGAAGTTCTAATAGTTCTGATTCTAAGTCCTGAAAGTATTAATTAAATTTAATTATTTATTAAAATATCGATCACATATACATATGATCGTATATATTGTTTAATCGGGCTAAAAAAAAGAAATCTTAATAAACTTATAAACATTCCGCCATGTAAATTAATAGTAATAACTTCTTTAAATCGGACACCTATATAAAATTTACTTTGTCATCCTTAAAACCACAGAATACATACTTGTATCCGATTCTCAAGCAAGAATTCCTTTTGCAACCTCTGAGCTAACTTCGACTCTTTAACGTCCTGCGCTGCTTCATATATCGATATTTTGCCTTCCAAAAACTTTAGCCTCCTTTCGTAATACTGTTTATGTTTTTTCCCCAATTTAACGCATTTACACTCTAAGCTATCAACATCGCTGAGATTCCTATTCCTAACGCCTTGTTTCTCTAATTTCTCCCTAATACTATTCAGTCGTTGAATTTCAGTGTTCAATTCACTGGTGAATTCGAAAGCTTCCTCTGTTTGTGTACATTTAGTTTCAGTTTCGACGCCCTCGAATATACCACTTTCTTGTAATATGTTATTTGGTTTCCTTTCCTCACAAAGGCTTTCTAAGGAATCAGATTTATAGCCTTTTTGTTGGTACGGAGTGACAGTCGCGATCGCTTTGTGAGTTTTGTGCGATGGAATGTCGATGTCGGATTTTAGTCTCAAATCACATATTCTTTTCGGTTTCGCCTGAAAACAGTAAATTTATTATTGTTGTGACATGTTTGATGTTTGTTTTTGATAACTGCATTGATGTTCTATGTCATTATTGTTTTTATTTTTAATTCTTACAATGTTACAAATTGTCACTTCGGTTTTTTTTTTATCAGGTTCATCAGGTTTTTTTATCCCTTTATTATCAGGCGATATAATAATAATAGAGAGGTAAAACAAACCAAATCCAAGAGAAATGTTATTAAACTACTGCTAGCTTCACGCCTTATCCCTTATCCCTATTATAATCGCTATAAATATTATGAAAAATTGGCTTATTATTTAATAATTACACAGATAAGTTACATTTTTTGTTTCTACTACGAACAACGTACGTAATATTATAAGCAATTCCTGTTTTGGCAAGATTTTTAAAAACAAACACATGTACATATGTATAAGTAAAATAATGAGAACGTAACAGAACATTTAGATAACGCAATTGAGGCCGTCGCCTTAATTAAATTAAATTTAAAACTCATAAATTAATAGCATACTAAAAAAAAATCTTTTTACCTGATAACATTCATCTTCACTAACAGAACTGCTCAACGCTTGGAAATTGTAGAGCATCATCAAAACCTGTTCCAGGCAGCTCCTGTCTTCCGCTGACGCCGCATTTAAGATCATTTGTTCCAAATGTTCCTTCATAGGATTGCTCTTTAATGAGTCACTAGCTTCCGAGTTCCTGTCAATATTGTCCGATAGAATTTGGGCTTTAGCGAACTCATCCTTAAACTCCTCGTGGGAGATATGCCGTCGTGGATTGCAGGGGCTGCTTGGTGTGTGCGGAGATTTGTAGCCGGAATCCATTCGTTTGAATTCGGGTGACGCTGAGTCTTTTATACGGGACCCAGGGGACACGCAGCCAGAATCAGAGTCTGTTAGGTTATCCCTAGCACCCTAGAAAGTGGGAAAAATTATTACGATTACTTTTTTTGCTATTTATTATGTCATCGTTTAACTGAAACTTATATATAATATGCTGGTTTATGTTTTTATCATTAATCAACAACTGAATATTCAATACCGCTATTACACGAAGAAACTTTGCATATTATCAAATAATACGAACACAACGTGTAAACGATAGGTGCCTTACAATATAAATTATACGCCACTTATGAGCACCTTTATCCATTGTTACATAAATTTAACGGCCACGTATTATTAGGTTAAACTTCAAACATTAAATGACGAGATAATCAGTTTTCGGCACGAGGTGCGTGGGCGACTCTATGTATGGCGGTGGCTATCCATCCCACATCTATGAAAACCTATATAAGGTTTTGTTATGAGTGGTATTAGCATTAAGATAATTTGATTATGTATAAAATGTTACAAAAGAGCAGTTCGTTCTTGTTAGATATAGATCTAAATTCTCTTAAGGCACAGGGTGGATGAATAAAAATCAGTATAACGCTGCGCAGGCGCAGGCATTCAGCGTGAAATCGTTTATTTTAACGCAATGTACCAATTAACTAACTGATGAAATGTTATTTATTGCAATGATTGTAGATTAATTAAATAGCTATCCATTTGCTGTAAATCATTAAGTTTTTAATTTTGTTATAACTATACGTACTTTAAAGTTTCCTTTAATTTATAAGTCGTTAGTTGAAGTTTTTTTAATATAAAATGAGTAAACAGAATATAAAAAAATATAATACTTAATATAATAACTTTCTAAAATGTTAAAAATATAAACGATTTATAAAAAATGATATTTTAAATAAACTTTATGTTTATAGTGACCTGTAAAATCATAATTGCTTTATGAATAGCACATCAAAATACGTTATTGAAAACACTATTAAGGCATCCACGATTCCACAATTAACCACCACTCGATTACCTACACATCACTAGGTATTTGTAACGCGACAGCCATAGGAATGCATAATCTTCTTGCCATATTATCAAGACTTTAAAAAGCTGAATTTCTACTCAAAATCTCTTATACAGAAAGAATAAATTAGTCACTCTGTTCTCTTTTCGTATATACTTATAATTATAGTAGCGCTTGTTTATTGCTGGGCTAACAGATACTAAGTATATTTAGATAAAATATAAAATATTTTTCACTGTGTATTGCAGTATTAATCAAAACGTAATACAAATATTAGAGTAACTTCTTACATAAGATTTGATTAACAATTACGGAGGAATGTAAATCTGTATGTAATCTGGACATTACGCATAAAAATCTTTCATAAGACAACATTCATTCATAGATATACCTACTTATGGAACAAGTACTAAGGTTCTGAGTATTAGATACGCATTACGGTACACTCAGTACATAAATAGACTTTAATTGCGTACAAACGGAAAGGAAAGAGGAAATGGTAGCGTCCAAATCCGTACTGTTTTATGACGTCATTTGTAAGGAAATGTTTAAGGAGGCTTTTATAAATTTAGTTCGTGTTAATATACAATTATAAAAAGATATATTAACATTTTATATGGTTTTTATACATATACATACATATATACAGAAGTACAAAGTAAGAAAAACAAAGATAATAAATTTAATAGACCAGCTAGTTAACAAGATTTTCCTGCGACCTTGTAAAAATATCCTTTCGTTTCTATTAAATATGCTAAGATTCTCAAACGTGACCTCTGCTAGATAAGTAAACAAACGAAGTATAGTCACTTATGTATTTATATATACGACATTCTTTTGTACAATATAGCTTTGCTCCTGATTTATTCCTAAAAAAATTACTTAAAATATACCTAGTTGCAGTGTTATATTGTCAATTTATTTATTTTAATATTATCGATTTTATTTATATACATAATTATTTAATTAAAATTTTGTAATAATTTGAATATATTTAAACATTATTTTGATTAAAAAATATAAATATTCTTCAATGATTTTCCACTAAGAAGAAATAAGAACAAATAAATTCATGTTATATCAATATTAATTTTCCAGTATGTCCAACACAAAAATCCATTAAATATTATATTACTAACAAATTTGCACATGATTGCCATTTTGTAAAGTTGGCATTACTTGAAATATCAATATATCATAGCTACTATATCAATAGGCGTGTCACATGTTTGTTTACATCACTAGAAGGCTTAATGTTAATAGTAAATCGTTGTATTGAGGCTAAGTACTGGCATACAATTATTATTTCATACATTATTTAACACGTAGACAAGTTGTAGGAATAATTAAAAATATTAACTATAGTAATATCATAAGCAAAAGTTTAAAGTATAAACAGAAAATGTATTGCCAAACGCCATCATAACAAAATTGGGATATGTATAGAGGATGATTTTAGATTTATATCAGACTCGATAGAATACATTATCATTTCCAACAAAAAAAAAGCTTACAATGAAAGTAAAGTGCAGCGTTAAGTTCCACTTAAAACGCAATATCTTGAATTTTCCACTGCACACTACTTTATATCTTTGCTTATCTTACTATGCAATATTAAGAGTATAATTTTCTATTTGTCATATATTTTCTTATCCATTGTTTAAAAGATAACTTCAGTCATTTTCACAAAATATATTTTTTATCAATATTCCGTATACACTATACATATATAAACAAATTTAATAGGCCATTCACGCCCATGAAAGGTTTAAGGAGTCAGAAATAAGATATGCACGTATTACAGGAAGTTCGCATGACGAATGCTTCATATGTTTAGTTTGTATCGTATTGCTATTACAGAGCACCTGTGGCTCATACCTAACCCAGCGTCTACGTAATATTTTATAATTACATACAATTATAAAGTGTATCGAACTAAATTACCGTATATTTCTTGTTCGACAAGTTTTTAATATTTCTGATACTAATTAACTATATAGCTGACAAATTACATATTTCGTCGTCTCTAAGCCAGTTATGTTAGCGCCAGTGTAATTGATAAATAATAGTTTAAATCACTTCTGGCAACAACTTATCGCTTGGGTGGATAAAGCCTTCAAATTGGAGGTTAATTTACAAGAAACTGTTATTTAAAACAAGAAGGAAGATAGACGACAAATTTCAGAAGTTTTTCATTTTATAATCGTTGACTTTGTATTATAACTTACCATTGTCATCAAAAATGATCCTTTAACTTTAAACAAAGCACATATCATTGAACTTAATCACAACTATCATGAATATTGGAACACAACAACAATCACTAACACAAAACTCAAGTACAATCATATACACATCACTTACTTTTGAGTTCGACTCAAAAATTTAGAACACTTACCTTTTTTAAATAATAACAGTACGGCTGATGTGTCGTGGCTGCTAAAATTAGACTTTCTGAACTTTTACGCATTGTACATTTGTGAAGAAAATAATAAAAAGTAAATAATCCTTAAATAAAACTAACTTGTTACAGCTAACTTCAAAAAGACTATCGTACTGTGTATATAAAATTTATTTTAATTAATTTATACTCGAAAAAATAATAATCAAAGGTAAGAAAAATCCCTAAAAACAAATCTGCGCAGCCATCTACACTTATCTTCAGGGCAGCCACGACGACCGTACTGTATACATAATGATTTCAAATAATTTAGTTTGTATGTAGGATATGAAGGAGGAACTCTCACCTTGTCCGGGCTGGCGTCCTCCAGCTCGAGCAGCCTGAACTCCATGAGCTCGAGTTGGTCGCGCGCGTCCCGCAACGCGTCCGACAGCCGCGTGCACTCGCGCGCCGCTGACGCCGCCCGCTCCGCCGCGGTGCGGCATTGCCCGCACGACTGTTGCCATTAGTTTGGATTTTAGTGGATTGTCAAGGTTCACCTTTCTAATTGCTTATACTTAGTTATACTAAAATAATAATTGGCTATAATATGGGATTTTTGGTTCCATTGTGGTGCAGTGCATCTCTATCACGACGGTTATAGATTCAATCTAACTTGGAGTCCTATTTATATGCATCATAAGGCTACCCATCTTAGTTACGATATCGTTAATTAAAAAATGACATTATTTCAAAATTATAAATTATAAAAAAAATAACATATCTGAAAAACAACGTATCTCAACATCATTCTTAAAGAAATAAAATCAAAACAATCTATCTAATCTATCATATTATTTTGTAAAAAATTATAACAGCACACTAATTAAATAGAGCAATTATCCATATAAAATAAGTCCAAGTGAGCGTGTATCATTGTTACCCTACAAAACAATGGAGTGACGCAAGAAGCAAGCGCCAACAGTTTAGTGGGTGACATGTTAGTATCGCAATAATGATATTTACGCTGACGGCTGACTTACGTACGCGATGCTCTCATGATGCACCAAGGCCACGGCTCCGAATTCCTTAGGTACCTACCCACCTCTTTACTAAATGATTAACTATTAGAATGATTGGCTATAAGAAATACCCATTTTAACTATTAGAAAATAATTGTGGCGCAATTGAAAGTGTTTGTATAAGCTTGATAGTTGTAGGTTCGATTTAAGACAGCCGCAGAGGTACACCATGTGACTGTAACCTCTGTAGTATTGTAGTCGATTTCAAAAAATGATAATATTTAAATTATTGTTTTTTCCTGGCTGGAATAGTCAAAACACAACGATGACTCCATTCAGACAGTGCCTCGAAAATTGGACAGAAAGTGTCTTAACACTAAATTCCTTTCAAATATTTTCGTTTCCCTATTAATAGGGAACCTTACTAGTGCAATAAAATTCAACATATAATAAAAGACAGAGAGTGTAGAGCGCGGTGAAGGAAAAAATGTTAGCATTTTAGTGCATGATATTAGTATCGCAATATTGGTATTTACTCTGACGTTTGTCATTACGATGCTCTTACAATGCATCGAGGCCACAGTTCCGAATTTCTTACTTCTTTATAAATTAAATGTGCAAATAAACACTTTATTCAGATTTTTTACGCAATTTCACATATCTAATAGTATCTATTATAGCGCAATTGGTAGTATTTCATATCTAACTTGATGGTTGTTAATTATCACTCTGAGTAACTACTCACTCTTAGTGTCAAGACACTCCGTTCTTCACTTAATTCGAGACATTGTGCCGCACTGTGTCTTATCAGAGCGATGCATTTAATATAGTAAAAAATTCGTTCGTTTTAAACTATTTCGTTTTCTCAGTCAAAATAGTTAAGTAGATTGCAATTTATGCTTTAAAGAATAAGAATTATTTATAAAAATATAAATAAAAATTGTTTATAGTAAAATACTACAAAAATTACGTTAAATAAATAAGAGAGAAAAAGAGTAAAAAAGTACAGTATCACTGATTTTAAATTACAGTACCAGAACAATTATAATAATAAAAACTGTTTATTGTACACCCAAAAACACATACAAGAAAATACATTATAGAAAAGACTTTGTAAAATTATAGAAATAGCGATTTCTTCCAGACAGAAATCGCAAAATAAATAATAGATAAGGTGTGAACAATACTAATTATAAAGGAAGGGCACGGACGGTCATAACTTGTAAGAAACAATTTCGTTAAGCGTTTCTTATAAGTAAGGGATGTTTTCATTTTTTTTACATTTAAATGTAAAAAAAAATTAAAACATCAACTCTACAATAACAAACAACAACTCTAAAAGTTCTATAAACGAGACACAGTAAATGTAAATTAATTGTTATAAAATGAAGAGGGAAGCTGAGGATTTTTTAGTTTAAGATTGTGTGTGATACTATATTAGTTGTTTGTATTCCAATTTGAACCGACAACTGTCAAAGTATCAAAAAACTGACCTCAAAAACGAATGAACGATATATTAATAATGGGTTAAGTAACCCGTTAACAGTCTACAAATATTTAAAACGTGATAATTTTTAACGGTTATTTAATTTCCCAGCTTCAGTGTGCTATATAAATGAAAGCCTTTCTAGACATAGAATACTATATTATTATAAAATTAAATATCGACAAGGAAAGACGTGTGACATTATGTTCTCAATTATCCGTTCACTTGTACTGCAGACTTCTTGCTTAATAATGGTATTTAACGATCTATCCAGACCAGCGCAACGAAAATATTGTTAACATTCTTCTAAGCAAACAACGAACCCATAACCCATATTTATATATAAAAATTAAATTAAATTAGCTTCACGCTGTATCCCGCATACAGCAGGGTAGGCAGAGGGAACCTTGTGTTAAGAGCCCACTTTCTGCCGAATTCTGGAGGAATTGCGTGTTGTGTGGCAGAACTCAACGCCGCGCTTTGCCTCGAGACCAGAGCGAAGAAATGGAAATNTATATATATATATATATATATATATATATATATATATATTAGGTTTAAGTTGTATATTGGATTTAACTACTTATTTTTAATTATCTCTATATTCATATATTTCCACTTAAGATAGGCGTAAGTGTTATAAGCGATATATATAATAACATAATAAACTGTAACCAAAGGAAAATATTAATAAATATTCACATGTAAATACATAATAGTTTATATAATTATTTTGTGAATGTAGCGCGTCTTTTGCAATTTGCGTTTCTCTCTAATTGATGCTTCATGTATTTCTAAACATAATATGCTGTTCTACTCGTGTTCAATTATTTATCAATTAGAAACATGTAGTACAGTTAAAAAATATCTAAAAAACAAATATAAAACTTTAGCTACTTGTAATACCCTCAAAACCTCATTCATAAGAATTGCAAAAAAAATTGTCCACTCAACACCAACGAAATTTGCCGCCTTCTTTAGATTTTCTTTATTTCTTGTGGACATAAGTTGCAACTGATGCAGCCAAAATATATAACTTATTATTTTAAAAATATTAAAATTAAATTAGATTTAATTAAATTTTAATATTTTAAAGTTTTTAAATGTCAATTCACCCATGTTACAATTTATTTATTGTGCTATAAATAAACCATTTGGACGATTTCCAGAGACGCGGGTCAGAATAAAGATTTTTTTTAATTATTTAATATACCTTGCATAATAAATAATCTTGCTTTATTATTTTGTCCAATCATAACCATTACTTACCCACATTTCGTTGAGCGGTTGAGGGGAGAGTGAGGCGGGCGCTGAAGACACCGCCGAGTCTTCGTCCGACGGGGCCTCCTGAAAAGTACAAATTTGTTAAAATTATAAGTTACAAATAAGTAAATTTATATTTAAAATATAAGAGGCCACAGTGGCTCAGCGGCACTGTTTAATTGTAAGCGCGACGGTTGTTGGTTCAATTCTTAACTATTGAATATCTTATTACTTTCTCTCTCTGGTACTCATAACTCATAACAAAGAGTCGCAGTTGAGTTCAGAAACTCAACGCTGCCTACCCTGCTATAAGCGGGGTGAAGCGTGAAAACAAAAACATTTTTTTTAAGTTTTTTACAAAAAAACATTTATTCCAAATCAATAAAGTAGTAAAAATATAACTTACCCTATAAAAATTTTCTTTTCTATGTTGTATATCAGTTTTCAAATCTTCTCTATTACTCTTTTCTTTTACCTGAAACAAAAAAATATATTTTTAAATTATAAAAAAAATAAAGGAACTAAAATATAACTTGAATTCACTAATAAATAAGGCTACATAAACACTTATATAAAGCGATGGAATAACAAATAAAATTATATTATATAAATTATAATTTTGTATAATATCCTTCTAGAAACAACAAAAGATATCACTAATAAAAAAATATTTACTTTTTTTCACAAACAAACGTATTTAATGAATCTTACTTAGTAACTTGAGGCCAGTCGTGGCGCAGCGGCACGAAGTTTGACTGTAATATCGACTGGTTGTGGGTTCGATCCCCACTAGAGGAGATGAAATATTTACTTAAATTTATATTTCCATTTCTTCGTTCTGGTCTCGAGGCAAAGCGCCGCGTTGAGTTCTGCCACTCAACACGCAATGCCTCCGGAATTCGGCAAAAAGTGGGGAACGGAGTGTCTTAACACTGGGTCCTCTCTGCCTACCCTGCTGTGTGCGGGATACAGTGTGAAGCTGATTTTTTACTCAGTAACTTTTTAAGAGCGCCTGTGAAAATCCACAAGCAAATCAACCAAATTACATTTCTCTATCAAATAATTATCATTGAGACAAACGTATTCAATTACAGTTTATAAATCAACAAGTTCTTATCAGATGGAAAACTCGTAATGGTAAGCAGAATTAATAGTTATTGCTGATAATAGCAAAGGATGGAAACTGTTGTTTATTGCTAGTATTTAATTTATGAAATCGAATATAATAATAGTGTATTAAATGTAAAAGGTTATGACTAGCCAACCCGCCATGAATATGTCGGAGTGAAGGTTTTATAACAAAATAAAAAAATAAAATAAATCAGCTTCACGCTGTATCCCGCACACTGTAGGGTAGACAGAGGGAACCTAGTGTTAAGACACTCCGTTCCCCACTTTCTGCCGAATTCTGGAGGCATTGCGTGTTGAGTAGCAGAACTCAACGTCGCGCTTGTCCTCGATACCAGAGCGAAGGAATGGAAATAAAAATTTAAGTAAATATTTCATCTCCTCGAGTGGGGATCGAACCCACAACCAGGTGGTTTTATAGTCACACTTTTTGCCCCTGCGCCACGACTGGCCTCAATAAAATAAAATATGTTAGTTAAATACAGTTTTAAACTTTATAAAGCATGGCGCCTACCATGCTTTGCACGTAAAATACAGTGCCGACAAAATACAGTGTCAAAACAATATATTCCTCGCTTTTCTCCCCAAGACATTCAGTCATTGTAGAATGATCGAACTAAACGCCGCGCTTTATCTTCTCAAAGCAAGAAAATGTATGTCACGAGGGGAATCGAACCCACAACACATTTAGAAATCAGACATTCTTCCACTATATTTTTTATTTTTAATTGAATTTAAAAAATCATACACTATTAATAAAGTAAAATAGGCTTCTATTTCATAATACACAGATGAGATAGAGTCGCTGCGTTGTTATTTTACGACTTAACTGACCTATCACGCCTGTAGGTATTACTGGAACAGAACGTATAAAATACTTGATATTTGGATAATGAAAGCAGAATTAATCTAATAAATATTATTACTTTCAATTTATTTCGAGAGAGAAATTAGAGTTAATACTTAGGAGCTAAGTATGCAAATTCAATTATGAGTAATCTTTTAGAGGCTATCATGGTACAGTGGAATAACATGTACACGCGATGATTGTAACTAGGATCATCGAGTAAATTGTTTCGATTTCCTCGCTCGGGTGAGACTTTGTTGTTTGTGCGGCGTTGAGTGCCGCCAATTAACATGAGTCCGGGTCAATAGTCCGAGTTTTAATAATAGGCCCTCTCTGGCTACCCTGGTATTGAGGAAAAGTGTAAAATAGTTTTTTTGCTAATCTTTAAAGTATATATCTGTTCATTAAAATTGATTCAATTTCACTGAATATATAATAATTAATGTTATCAGTTCACACAGCTCTTAAATAATTTTAGATTAAGACGTATCCTCTCCATTGGCCATCGGGTCGAATCGAAATATTTAACATTTTCTTTTCCTTGCTCTGGTAACGCGGCTGAACGCGACGTTTCCGCTACTCAATATGCAATGCCTTCAGAATTCAACGGCAAGTGGTAAACAGAAAGGTCTGAATGGGAACAGTGTCTCTACAGGTAAATAAAATGTGTTTTTTCGTGCAATAGTCATTCTCTAAGTCTTATCTACTTTCCAACTACTTCAGCAATATTACGCACTGAATAACAAAATACAACACTGGTTTTGCTCAACAAGATCGAGAAAATACCTATAATTATACACTTTTCCGAAAGGAGTTTGCAACTACAAGTATTTTCCTATCTCGACGAATATGTCTATTATCTTTCAAATCTGGACTAAGTTTCTGAATTTGCAAATTACAATTATGTGAGCTTTCCTCTATAAATTGACTATCTAGGACAAAAAGATTAATTTCAACTCGGACCAGCAGTTCCTGAGATACCAATCTATTTCATTTAAACAAACTCTTCAGTTCTATAATATTAGTACATACCAATGAACAATATTAAGTAAAGTAGCAAAATTTCGACAGACACCAACAGACTCATATATTGATAAACGTAAATCTAAATGGTGAAAGGGATTAACTGTTAGTCAAAGATGGTCTGAACACAACCTGTTGTCTTCGACGCAATGTAGGCTCCAACCGCAACTCCTAACCTGTGCGCGGGTACTTTCTACACTTGCGGTGGTACATTGTAAATATTTATTTTGTTTTGTCTACATACATTTATGTGACGTTTGTTAAGATGGATTCGTTTTTCTTTTTAACCGATTGAAAAATAGAGGTTGTCAATGTGAAACGTATTTGATATTGTTGGAAATACTATTGTCTTGGCCCACAAAATCTCGAAATTTAAAAGCCATATTGATATGATTATTTTTTTTATTTAAATAAACAAAGAATCGTCCAAAGTAGGTAACAATCAAAGTTTCAGCCACATGAGTTCTAATATGATCTATAATTTGATCAACCACGGCAGGAAAGATAAGATCTTTAAATCTTTTTAGCTTAAGTATGAAGTTATAATTAATTTAATACTTATTAAGGAAGACCTTTAACATCTTAATATTATTATAATCGCTTGTTACGTAGTCCGCAAGCGTTAATGCCCATCTTCAAGGGTGCCCTCAATCTTGCTCTTGGGTCGCAAGTCCCGGACACTGTTCCATGCTCCTCGTCCTGTAACACGATGAGCTTTCGCAGAGTGATATACCAAGAAACTTCTGGGGATTTTCTTCTTTTTATACAAAATATAATTAATGAAACACCGATTATATGTCCGGTGCCAGTGACACTGGTGCCAGTTTTTTGATATTTTTAATTATAGCTGTTCTTATGCAACCTAACACCTTTTATAAAACAATTGGAGAACGAAGCAATACTTAGAAATTGCTTAAAATGTTAACACATATAAAAAATTACGAATTCGCTAAAACTGAATACATTGTATACTATTGTACAATTAATTTCGTTGCAGCTAGTTAGTAGGGCAGTTCTGTCTGTCTATTTGCAATATCACGATGACCCTCTGCCTTTCTATTGACTTTCGCTAATCAAGAATTGATTACTATCGACAATCTGAACATTCATAGCTATTGAAATAGTAATTACATTAAGTTGTTGAGCACAATCTATACATACATATATTGGAGATGTTAAAAAATATTGAAATAATACTACAGTGGTTTTTACGCGGCCGTGTTTTGCCTCGTAACCAGAATGAGGAACTTAAAATAATAAAGATTTCATTTAATGGATTTAGAATCGAATCCACAACCTGTCGCGTTTATATACGCTTGTCCCTGTGTGCCACAACTAACCCACATAAGTTTTAAGAAATAATTTAAAATCAATAATTAAATGTCCGTTTCATTGAAAAATTAAAATTTTCCAGAATATAAAATTAATTCAAGTGTATAAAAGCCTAGGTAAAGTTGCTTGATTATTACCGTTTTTTTAGGTTAGAACTTTCAGCTAAATAAATTCTTATATTAGTGAATATTTAAACCACGAATACCATTTATATAACAGATTCTCTAATAGCCCATAAGTCCTTTAAAGCATAAACCTTGTTTCTCGCAAATAATCACAATGTTATTGATAAATACCGATTGCCTTATCGCCGTTGTAAAATATAGTGATTGCACTACGACTTGTAATGGGACAATAATAATTGCTCGTTGAAACCATTTCATAGTCAAGATTCAGTCTTTAATGTTACTAAATATATTTAAAGTGCACTCTGTTTATAACATTGATTTATATTATGAAAAAAGTGAATACTGAATGCTTCGAAAATTGTGTGGGGGAACTGAGTGTTAACACTTAACTTAACACTAGGTTCCCTCCCTCTGCCTACTAAGCGATATGCGGGATGCGGGGTGTTAATGTATAAAATAAATTGTAAGTATGTCCTTTACTTCATCTTAATAAACATTATTGAAAATATGTTACGGAGATTGATTTTATTTGAAAATCAGTAATAATTATTAATTGCTTTTCATACATATTCGTTACGTTACTGATTTAAAAAGAATTTAATTAAAATTTATCAATCTCAAATTTCACTACTTTATAGTCTAACAAAGATCTACCACTATACGGTATTTCTTAAACCTGATCTGAATGTAATCAAATTTCTTCATTGATTCCATTCCAACACGGTCCAAACAAACTTTCACTATTTGTTGTTCCTTATAGTATTACTATCAGCTGATTCATGGTTAAACAATGCGACGAACCGTTCTTTATGTAATAAAAAATATAAAATACTAAGAAAGTAACCGACAAAGGTTGGTTACTTTCTTAAGAATTATAGATATAATACGAATTTTTTAAAATTTAAGTCTAAATAGTAAATATGTATAATGGGTTCGATTCCAAGTCAAACTCAAACTGAGAAGAGATGATGCAAGAGATACTAAACGACGCATTTTCTATTCCCTTCTACGATAGTTTTTAGGGTTAATGGTTATCTACCCTTTGAATTATGGTCTAAAAAAAAACATCAGCTTCACGCTGTATCCCGCGCACAGCAGGGTAGGCAGAGGGAACCTAGTGTCAAGACACTCCTTTCCCCACTTTCTGCCGAATCCTGGAGGCATTGCGTGTTGAGTGGCAGAACTCAACGCCGCGCTTAACCTCGACACCAGAGCGAAGAAATGGAAATATAAATTTAAGTAAATATTTCATCTCTTCGAGTGGGGATCGAACCCACAACCAGTCACACTTCGTGCCGCTGCGCTGATTATGGTCTAAATAACTATAAAATATAACTCACATACAGTTCAGAAATATCAATGACGCAATTAAATAAAATACCCTACACCATTATATAGACAGATGATAACAAAGCAAATCCTGTATTGGCATTATCCAATAAGCCTACAACCGGACCCGACTAGTACTACGCCGACAACGCTCACTATAAACGTAACTTGGCCCAGTTCCCAAGCTCTCGTTAATAGTTAATAGGAAGCCGTGACTTACCGAGACCGAAATCGGGTGTGCAAATTGTATGTATGACTTATATCTATCTGTTAATAATTTAGTATGACTTTATGAAATTCGCGGTAATAAGGATTATATACTATTTTAGTATGGGCATTAATAAGAGTATAGGATATTTTATTACAATGTCTAATATAAGGATAGATAGCTAGGTATTCAATACACTTAAGAATATGTGTGTGAGGCCAGTCGTGGCGCAGGGGCACAAAGTGTGACTGTAAAATCGACTGGTTGTGGGTTCGATCCCCACTCGAGGAAAAGAAATATTTATTTACATTTATATTTTCATTTCTTCACTCTGGTGTCGAGGCAAAACGCGGCGTGGAATTCCGCCACTTAACACGCAATGCCTCCAGAACTTGGCGGAAAGTAGGGAACAGAGTGTCTTGACACTGGGTTCTCTCTGCCTACCCTGCTGTGTGCATGACAGCGTGAAGATGATTTAATTTAATTTATTTAATTTGAAAATATGTATATTTTAACTAATATGCGCAATTGGTGGTTTCGGGCATCGCAACACAACAAACAGTGTCTCTAAAATTTAAGTAAAGTTGGAAATAAAGCAGCTTTACGGATTTTCCCCTAGCAGACTATAGAGAGACCCTAGTTTTAAGACATTTCGATCTCGGTTTTCCGTCCGACATGGCATATTGAGTTCTAGACATAAAAAATTGGAAAAACAGTGGATTCTTACTATTATGCTCTCTGCCCATCTAACAAAATTAGTAAGAATAAAAATAAACATTTAAATAATAAATGAAATATATGAAATGTTATATTAATAAACTAGAACCGTTCTTAAATAAGCACATTATCCATCGCAATCGCTAATCGTCTGGCGTAAATCAACGGGCACAAGGCAAATAACGATATTTCAAACGGTATCGTAACGATTCCGTAATACTCTATCTCCGTATCGATAATAATAAATTGAAATATATTTATTTCGATGGCGCCGCACTAGGGTAAAGTTGTTTATGTAAGACTAAATAAATTCAAATATGTTTCTAAAAGTATTAAACTAAATAATATAATTACTTTAAAGTAGTAATGTAATGTATAACTTATAGTACATTTTTAATTTAGAAATACTAGATAAATAAATTGTGATAGTAAAAAAAATATTATTCCAAATACACTGGTGTTTTAATAATAAAATATATTATCAATACATATATCAGTGTATTTTTAACTTTTAAGATATTATTGTGTATTTTATAATCTTTACTTTATCGATTAAAACGATTTACTAAATTCTCTCAGCTTACCCTAAGACATGCTGAAGATATATGAAAAAAAAACTACAATATTTATAATAAAGTTAATTTTGAAACCACTAGATTCCTTTATACAAAACAAAGTTACAACACGATAACCTTTTTAGACGCTCAAGTACTAGAATCCAATGATGAAACATATGCACAAACATAAAGCCAACAAAAGTATGGGAAAGTTCGACCCAGGCTGAACTGACCTACGCTAAATAAATGCGTCACTTATTTAAAGAGTGACCATCAAATATTCATTTAAAATACTTTCTAGCGTAAATGATTTCTTAATTAAATTAGTTTGAAAGTTTTTTTTGAGACTTTAACCAAATAATAGTTATGATTTGAATTTTACTTGAGGGACAATACTTTTTTTATTTAATATTTTCATTTCTTCGCACTGATAACAAGACCAAGCACGGCGTTGAGTTCTCAACACGCAATGCCTCGAAAATTCGTTAAAAATTGGGGAACTGAGTGTCTTAACTTAAGACTCTTCACGTTAGGTTCCCTTGGCCTACCACGCTATAATACGCGAAAAACAGCGTGAAACTGAAAAAAAAAATGTAATTTTAAAGACATACTAAAAATCCATGGTCACACCACATAACATGATTACAAGTGGGAGCGGTGATCAATCCGATTGAGAATATTCAATTACGCGGCTACTCGCGAGTCGGAGGCGGAAACTTTATAAATCATACAATCAAACGTGAATAGAACGGCAGATGGTGTGAAAGCGACTTACAACAATTTGCATGGTATCTGCAGTAATTGACCAAAGTGTATTGTGTTTTAGTTGATAGATGTTGGTTTTTTAATTGAAAAGATATATTGAACACAGTTAATAGCTTTTTTGAGGAAATTTCTATTGGTTTTGTTAGCTTCACGCTGTATTCCGCACGTATTAAGGTTGCAGAGGGAACCTGAAAACCTAGTGTTTTTTTATTATTATTTAATTCAGTTAATTTTGTTATTATACTTTCATTTTATTATTATATCTTATTTTCTTATCATATTATAAATATTAATTATATTATTGTACATGCAATTAATACCTTTTATAAGAAAATATTATTTTTATCTTAAATTTCACTTAGATCTAAGGTGATAAGCGAATGTTTATATAATTTTATATATAACAATTTTACACATTCGATGGACACCTAGTGTTAAGACACTCCGTTTCCATTAAGACACTTCCGTTCGCCATTTCCACGTCTTTCGTACGAATATTATTATTAAATATAAAACTGATTTAGACGACATACATATTCTTTATATAAATAAAGAGATTGTTATTTTGTAATACTTGAATAGCCATTCTATTCCTTAAAGTATAGACAATTCAAGGATCTCTAACCTCTTTTCAGCTTTGGCCGTTCACCAGCATTTTATAAGAACAATAGGACAAATTGTTAGCTGTGCTCAAAATACCTGTCTTATAGGTCAAGTAACGTTAATTAAACATTAAGTAGAAGATAATTTATGTATGTATGTGTATAGAATAGATGTATTTATATAATAGTAGAGAAGGACCTAGAAGCACTTTAGTAGATAGTACATAGTCAGACAGTTAAAATTTTCGCTAAAGATGTATTTACATTGCCGTTATAGCAACAAATATATTAAAATTAACAAATGTAAATAAATAAATATTTAAGGGAGACCCATACAACAAACGTAGTGTTTTTATATATAATACCAACTCGGACTTGGCGAATTTGTATTTTAAATATATTGGCCGACGTATCAAACTAGTTAGCTATCAACATTTTTTTTTTATTTATCATATCCATATGCATACACATTGTTCGTAGTTAAAGGATAAATAATCTAGTTTTTTAACCTCTTCATTCTCAATTTTACACGTTTTGAGAGATCGCGTGCTAGATAGTCGGACGCGGCATTTTATCCACCAGACCGAGAAATATTTATATTATTTATATATAACATAATGTTAGTTGTTCGGAATTTAACCCACTACCATATTTCATTTAAAAAGTGCATCTTAAGAAATATTGTTGCCTACAGTACTTCTTATTTATTTAGTTTAACTTGTTTTTCTTAATTTAGTTTATTATTTTTAAACAGTGTGTTTTCTTTAATTTTTATAATAATATATTTTTAGGATTTTAATTTTTTTATTGACAACTCTATTTCAGTACTAGTTTAAATATTAGGGAAAAAAAATAAATAATAACGTATTTTTTTATTCGAAGACATTTCCAAAATGTTCGCTTTTACTACCATAACTCTTATGAATTTAATGAAACCTTATATTATATGAAAAATCGTTCAGCCGCTTGGGTGACATTCATATATAAACATTACACTCGAAAAACATTATCCTCTTTAAGCTTTTAACGTACCTTTCTACACAGTCGGGTAAAACATACTATCTATCAAAAGCGTCAATAAAGATATGTAAAACTTTAGGTAACGAAACCTCCGCAACCTTTTAAACAATTAAAAACAACAATTAAACAACAATTAAAAAAAGCAACAATTAAAAAACGAGGTGGCAAAAGAAATAGTTTTGGGGTCGCTTCTGACTTTCACGAGCTTAAAAGCATCAATGAATCGCTAAGTGTGTTGCGTAATATGATATACCTACCAGCCATTTATCGTACTACCAATATTATTTGTAAGAAATTAATGTAAAGACTTAATTAGCAGTTTATTATGTTTAATATATATATATATATATATATATATATATATATATATATATTTTTTTTTTTTGAGGGCACTGTTTTTATTATTTTTTTTAGTTTATTAGAATGTATTTAAAAAAAAATAGTAACACAATGTACATTGTCATATAAAATAGAAGTATAATATTTTAAGTGTAATCGGTTTTTTTTTGTTTATACTGTGGAGTGGCGAAACTTAACGCCGCGCATTGCCACTTCTAACCAGAGCGCAGAAATTTATATTTTAAGTGTCTTTAGCGGTTCTAAAACTTGTATATTTTATTAATTATATAACACATATTATCAATTCGTCATAATTCGTCTTAATGGGAACGGAGTGTTTTGACACTTGGTTCCCAGATTGCCTCTGCCTCCCCTGCTAAGTAAAGTGTGGAACTAAAGAAAGAAGAAGGTGTCTTATTTCATTTGCATTCTAAACAAGCTGACACAACAATTACCTCAACTCAAATATAGAGTTCGAGTCATATATTACATTCAGTTTAATGAGCAATAAAAATTCTTAAATCGTTTCTTATACTTCAACAGGTAGCTTAACAGCACAATATGTGCTGATTAGTATCATAGTACTTTAGTTAGATGAATTACCTCCAATTTTTTTATATAATATTATATTATTTTTAAATATTCTTCAATGTTAGTATAAAGGAAAACCTTCATGTATTCATTTGTTATATATATATATATATATATATATATATATATATATATATAGACACACACACACAATATTCACAATTATTTAGTAGAAACATTCAAAAACATAAATTAACCGCTAAGAACTATTTCTCTCTTAACTCTTAAAAGCTCTTAGCAATCAACTTCAGCAGTAAAACCTAATAAGTTTTTTAAGTTTAAGTGCTTACATAAAGCTGTAACGATTCCCACAAAGAGTTACTTTCTAAGTGTGTCTGTCGCTCCACAAATCAGATGCAAGTTCAAAGGCCGTTGTGGGGCCTACTTTTGTTATTTGAATTATCTATTTTATTGTTTTATTATGAAAATGTTAAATTTATATCCAAATAAATGTATTTTTAAAATAACTGTTTATATATTTTTTTGTTTATTATGAGAATTTATTCTATATTTATATATAATTAATTACTGCTGTAATAAGAATATCTGTTTTTTTTCTAAAAGCTCTCTTTATATTAATTTTAATTTATGAGAACAAGTAGTATACAGCAATTTCTCAAAACCGCATGTGAAATTTCAGATTTTCAAGATAAGCTCAAGAAATGTGAGAGAAATCTCAAAGAATCCTTACAAGGTAAATATGCGAAAAGTGCACGTGAGAATGCTAGCACTTCCGGTGGTATAATTTGTTAAGTTTATGAATCATCGACTGTGTAGTTCAAATGTCATGTTATTATCTATAGTACCGTCTATTCAGATTACACTAAAACTTAAATGAAATGTGAGGTGAAAATTTATTGAAAACCTTTTAATCGCATTAATTCATACTTTATAAAAATAAGGTCATCTTCTACTTAAAAAACGTTAGATGAATCAGCTTAAAGATTTTAAAATATCAAACCACTGCATACAGCCAAATACGTTTCGAGTGCACTGAGATAACGTTAATAAAATTTAAGGTTTCAAAAAAGCCATGACGTTTACAAACACTTACGAAAATAAGGAAATTTAAAATTTCGCGAACAGATAATACCTGGGTATAAAATACAAATTCAATCTCGACATGTCCACTTTGCCACCATAAAATAAGAATTTCGGTTCTTAACGTCCACTGATCACGTCTAAACGACCTTTATGTATGGAATTTACGCGTGTCACTGAGTTATTATGTAAAACGTGAAAGCTCTCCTTTGTTGCGTCATATATTTGTGAGTAAGCTTATATGTTTCCTGTCATCTCTCTTAAGTACTTGTATTATTGTCAATTATGCCGATTTTATAATAAATCGATTCTTCATAAAGGACCGATGAATCGTAAATTTGTTGCTTATAATACAACATAAAGACAACATTTTTACAACATGAAGTTAAAAAGCGTGGAGTTAGTTTTTTTTTTAATATTACTGAAAGATTTATAGTTCGAAATACACGTAAGCTTAATGGATGATGAATAAGTGATTTTTCACTGCCACATACATAATCGATTTTCTTGTAATTCAAAGAATCGTTATATCCTGAAGCGAAGCTTATTACATCAAGATGTTATATTTAAAAAGTGTAAATGTGCAAATTTATCATTTACTGCTTAAATACTAAAATGTGCGAAAGCATGCTAATATTTCAAGTAAATAAACTTCTCAGTTCACACTTAAATAATTCTAGGTACATAATTTATGTTTTTCACTCATTTAAATGTTCTACAAACGACCTGCAACTTGTTCCGAACAGAAGTCAAATATATAGCAATACATTTTCCGCGTCTTAAGGACTAGTTAATATAAAAGTGAATTTATATAATACGCAAAGTATTATANATTTATATATATATATATATATATATATATATATTATACTGGTTTTCCTACTTTTCCCTAAACAAGGGTAGAAAAATATTTTTAGCAAACGCAAAAATTTGAACATAGTGGGAATCGAACCTGCACCTCTTGGAAACCCTTATAAAAAATTTATATTTTTCATCAAAAAAGATTTTTTTTTAATTAAACTTTTCTAACTCAAATAAACAAAACTTGAATAATTCGTATTTTAGGTCAGTGGAAACGTGTCAGAAATTTTATACCATTTATCGTAAACATAAATAAAACTTGTACATAAGAAATAAAATAAAGTGCAATCAATCTTAAGTGAGTTGATTTATTTATTGGTATTTACGCTTATTCAAATCTCATTAGTTCATGCATTTTTTACAAATTAGTCGCAAAAAATACATTTATTTTTAAAGCCCCTTTTAAGTTTTTTTTTCTTGAACACTTGTCGATAAATTTATTGTGATTGATGACTGTGACGTCAGCTTGGACTCGATGGGACTGGTTCGAAAGTGGGCTAACGAATTTTGACGATTTATAGTAAAAGAGTTCAAGTCGTTATATACTTTTTCTTTAACTTTTTCCCGTAAGTACCTTACACTCAAAACATTATTTTTGTATTGAAATACAGAACGTAAAAATTTAACTTCACTTTAACTGTTAGAAAACTTTTAACTAAATTGGAAATTTTTATATGAAATTTATTTATAAATATTGTATTTGTTTCATTAGTTCATTTACTTCGAATTAAAATATTATATAGTAAATATTATTATCTAATATCATGAAAATAACTAAATTTATAATTCAGTATAGATGATGCTTTACGAATAGTATGCTCGAAGGTATATTTACTTAATGAATAGCTGCAGAACAGCAGCTATATAACAAATGTTTCAGCTTTTTTAGTAATTATTTTAGTATGAATATATATTAATAGAAAATATCCGCCTTTTGATCATAATATTCTTCCCCTTAACATACAGTACCGTTGTAACTGGTAACCGGTTATCGATCCCGGTCCGCTCTGATCGATGGTTGTGACGTCAAATTACCGCTTAATGGGACAAGTACATATGTGGGACAACAAATTTTAATGTTAAATAATACATTTTAGTTTTCTTAATTTATTTTGATTATTCGTAAGCTTTAAACTTTTAAGTTTTCACCTAAACCATTAGAATGCTGAAGTTTTTTAGTAAAGTTAATTCTTTTAATTTCATTTCTTTTTTGTTTTTTTATACAATTCGATATGTTCTATATTATTTACTATGTATAGTCGTTGTAGCGTAGTTAGGATATTTTTTAAATAAAAGGCACTGTTTACTAAATTGTATACACTAGTTGTTGTTCAAATCCCATTAGAGGGATTATTAGGAAGAATCCTTTTTCTAGTCAAATTAGATAAAACTATGCGTTGGGTTCCGCTATTACAATAAACAACATTTTATTTCAAAAATTAACATTTCTATTATATTATTTCAAGATTGAAATGAAAATTACTAACATTGTTCCAACGAATAGAATATCCGAAGACAGCTAAAGTAACTGCATTGAGCTGCCACACTGAGCTTATGGCTGACAGCTTGCAAAGTACGATATAATTTCATAAAGTCTATCTTCCATTGTTTATTATTGTTGTGAGAATCGTGCTGAAAGACTAACTAGCGGTTGGACCTGGCATTGTCTGAGTAAATGAAGCTTTCAATACTGAATACTATATAAATGTGTTATATACTAAATACTTTTAACTTAGTTTTTTTTTAATATTTTTTTTTATTCGATCTAGATATGAAACGTGGAAAGTGAAAATTAAGTGATCTTACAATACCCTCTAATAGCATAATATAAATTATTAATATTATAATTATATAAAACTAACAAATGATTATTTCTTACTCCATTCCTAATATGATTTAAAAACACTGTGCACTTAACCTTAGTTATAAACCCAACATGTTTCATACGTTGCGTCGTCATGAGAATATAGCCTTTGCACTATCATAATCACATTTCACTCGTGTATACAAATTCTCTATAGAAAATATAATAAATTAACTTTTCATTATTTTAATTTCTAACAACTTTATCCTGGAGAAAATAATAAAAAATCATATAATAAGATTTGGAAAAAAATTAACAAAATAAGTAAATATATGACGAATATATATTTTTAGGGTTCCGTTTTAAAGAAAAAGGAACCCTTATAAGATCTCTTAGTTTTCCGTCTGTTCGTTTGTCTGTCTGTCAAGAGCCGGGTCTTCCGGTTCACCTAGAATTATGAAATTTTGCAGCTAGCATCTACAGGTAGTACTAGTTCAGGAAAAAAAATTAAAACTTTACATTTGTGGTTAAATCCTAAAAAATAATACCCTTAAAAATTTGGTATTAAAGACAATAATTCAAGTGAGGTATCAGACGAAAGGACTCTCTTTTAGTCCATATTAAATGACATCATTAATTTTAGGTGGACAAGATTTAAATACCTTTTAATATTTAATACTTCTATGTGCATCCTCCTCTACCTATTTATTCTTCGCTTACTCTGTAATCTGTATCTTTCTCAGTTTGATCTAATAGCACCGTGAAAACACAAAATAACTTTCATATAAGCTCATTTTTGTCCACGAATATAAATAATAATAGAAGTCTCTATTTTAAAAAGGTAACGCAAAAATAGTTTTACACGATATAAATAGATAATTTGAAAATCAATTTTAAATAACAAAATAACTATTTTCTCTAGTCAATATATCGAAGTTGAGCGTAGAGCGGAACCGTTACACAAACCGCTCGATTACTACAATCGAATGAAATCAATTCGGCTGTTCGATATTTTGATAGCAATTGATAGACATGTTGGTCTTTTTAGTTCCGACGGTTAAGCCGAAGTTCGTGGATACGATCACAGTTTTTACAGATTTTTTTTCAATGAACATATTTGATGAAATACTGATATTTATAAACTGCAAATACCTGTGATATGCTATGTTATTATCATCTGAATTCTGCAAAAATAAAAAGTTACAATTGTTTTATTTCAATTAATCTATTAAGATCTCGTTATAGTAGTATAAATAGAACAACATCTGCTAGATATGTTCTTGTACCATACACCTTACGGTGGCAGGTGTCCACCATCAATTATTCGATTGCATAATTTGACAGCTGTCTAAAGGCGGGAAAGTGAAAGAGCATTGTCATCTAAATGTCAAAGGTTCCTGACATTTATCGGATCTTTAAAGTTAAATATTACTGTTCGAAGTAAAATTTAAAAGAAAGTATAATTTAGAACTTTTGTTATTTTTATTTTTGTAATAAATGATAATTTAAATAATTATAATATAACCCATAAATTAAAAACTTATATGTAACAGAGGCATAATATATTTAAATAAAAAAAATCGATAGTTTCTCAAACACTTTGCACGTGTATCATTGGTTTGTAAAATTCAGCGCGAATGGTGAGGGTCAATGCAAATTTTATTTACTTGATTGTGATTTTATTTTTAATTTTATTGCAATAAGTATAATTAGAATAAGAACAGACATACATACGTACTTACATACAATAATGATCACCATGATTGAATACAAGGTGAAACAAGTTCTAATAATAGCTGACCATTTCATCAAGATATGCAAATGATAGCTGTCACCGAACAAAAACAATGATTCGATCAGGCCTTGAATTGTTGGGCTAATCTACTAATGTCACAACATAAAAATATCATATACATTACACATACGTAGATATATACAGGTTAGTTAAAGGTAATAAATAATAAATACCAGTATATCCAAATATGAGGCAGGGCCATACAGTGTAACTGTAAACTGGTTTCGAGGCAAAAGCGCGGCGTTGAGTTCCGCCACTCACTACGTGATGCCTCCAGAATTCGGCGGAAATTGCGGTTCTACATACCCGTTGTGTGCGTAATGTGAAGCAATGATAATAATAACGAATATATTAAACTTAAAATTTCTTGACAATTTAAATATGATTATATCAACCATTTATTTTAATATTTTTTAATAAAAAACGATTTCAAATCTCTTTTATTTAAACGCACTGGGCTGCGTAACTCTGCAAGTTTCCTAAGCAAAGCAGAAGACTCACCCTAACCTTAGATTACTAGACTATATATAACCTTAGATTGCAAGTATTCTTATGTTATTTTATCCAAGTTTTAAAATTTTAATTATAAACTTAAACACAACGTGAATATAAATAGTTTATAATTTATTTAATAATGAAACCATATCGTTCTACTACTTTCTATGGTGTCAAATTACTGCTACTAACGTAGCAGTAATTTTTTCTTAGTAATAAATGAAAAAGCTAATGTATGTATCATCCGGATACATATCTGCGACAGTTCTTTATATAATATGTTGCATAAACGATCATTTCTTGTAGTATACTCAATCGGGTAACTCCGAAAATCGGATAAATCTAATTATTGTCTTTACGTTCCAACTGTATTTCTTGATTTGGCAGCATTCTCCTAGTAAATACATAAATAGATGAAATATTTACTTAAATTTATATTTCCATTTCATTGCTCCGGTGTCGAGGCTAAGCGCGGCGTTGAATTCTGCTACTCAACACGCAATGCCTCCAGAATTCGGCAGAAAGTGGGAAAAAGAGTGTCTTAACACTAGGTTCCCTCTGCCTACCCTGCTGTGTGCGGAATACTACGTGAAGCTGATAAAAAAATAAAAAAAATCTGTACATTAATAGGTATTTCATCGTCATCTTTAATAGATATACTAATACCTGTAAATAGCTAAATTAGTCGAATTAGTGGGATATATTATACATTTACATTGTCAATCCTTACCTGGTCACCACGCTTTCTGCCAAAGTCTGTGGCTCCACACTCCATTCTTTGCGCCTGAAACAAATATATTTACGTAAATTAATGGAAAATAATTACTTTTTTCTATTAATTAAAAAAATGTAAATATATGTAACAAATTTATGAAAACATTATTAACAATCTGTATTGTTTTAGTTTAGTTTTAGTTCACATTATCATCGTAATAAATGTTTTTATTATTATTATTATTTTCCTATTAAACCATATCAATATTCAACTCGCAAGGATTATTATTACTTTGATATTGTTTTGTAACCACTGTAGATATACAGTATCTAATAATACCAAATTAATAAAACTAAACGCGTTGTGAGTTCTATTTTCATTCTTTAATATTTTCATTTCTTCGCTCCGGTATCAATTTAAAGCCCGGAGTTGAGTTCCGTCACTCAAGACGCAATGCCTCTAGAATTCTTCGGAAAATTGTGAACGGAGTGTGTTAACACTAGGTTTCTTATTCCTACTCTCCTGTGTAAAGGATTTAGCGTGAAGTTAAAAAAATCCAAAATGTAAACTATTTCTCAAAGTTAAATCGTCAACCGTCTTGAAAACGGAAACCTTTCTATATAATTGTCATCCTTATATGGACATATTCCAGTCATACTTATTGGAGCGATCATAAACAAATTCTAACGTTAGTGGGTCTACTGCAGTTCGAACAAAAAACACCAACCGGGTGCTTCAAAGACAGGAAAGCGTGGCAGACTGTACTGCATCCGCTATACTTCCAGATATTGTGCTTTATACAATCGATTAAAGAAAACTAAACCTTATAATAAGAGAAATAGAATTGTTTTATAAGTATTTTGAAATTTGTTCGAGCACCAATTCTATAACATACTGAGTTATATCTTAACATATAGAACTTAGAG
This sequence comes from Heliconius hermathena, assembly GCA_013403705.1. Taxonomy (NCBI): domain Eukaryota; kingdom Metazoa; phylum Arthropoda; class Insecta; order Lepidoptera; family Nymphalidae; genus Heliconius; species Heliconius hermathena. The sequence goes on along the minus strand of JAAIXJ010000365.1, from coordinate 4,211 downwards.
CAGATTTTACCATTCAAAGTGTGTAGAAAGCAAATGAGTAATGGTTTATAATATCAGGATGCAAATAATCGCGTACGAGTGGAGATTTTTGCCACAAGCCTGATGACAGCTTTCAATTGCATGAGACCACAGATTAGTGCAGTTTTTTGTCTTATATCACGTACATAGGTGTATGTAATATACCCTTCACTTTTTACAACTTAGTACAACTTTTCCAACAGTATTAAACTAAATATCGAATATTTACTAAAAATAAGAAAATTTGGATCAAGTTCTTTAGAATGTCAGTCAATCTGGATAAATCGGAAATAAAACCACGCAACGTGGCAATTTAATAATAAAATTTCATTAAAATTATTATAATTTAAGGATGTTATAAATGTTTAATTGTATTACTATCAAAGGTCACCTGCATGACTTTTAAGATATCAATACTAGAAGAATTAATAAATATTTACATTCTAATAGATCAGCACGAATTTGTGAGCCTTGGGATTCCATCAATATATCAAGTATTCATTTAGTTCTTATAGTACCATAGGGTCCTTAAGCCTTAAAAATCGTTAAATTATGTATCATGTTCGAGTTACGATAGGAGAAAGAGAATCTAGTGAAATATCATTATTTTTGTTTTCTAACACTCCGTGTTAAGGGTATTTAGATTGATACATGCCGAATAACGTTTACCTTACCCAATAATGCTTCATATTTAAAAATGAAACAAACACAAACACCTTCTGTATCACGCACGGCGTATGCAAAGTGCGGAATGTCTTAATATTAGGTGTATTAAGACATTCCGTTCCCCAATTTCCGCTCAATTTTTGAGACACTTCATGCTGAGCGTCGAAACATAACGACGGGCCTTGTCTTGTTGCCTGAACTAGGAAATCGTAATAACTCTTTCCCCTAATCGAGTGATCGTACCCACATCCAATGTTAAACGATGTGCCGCGGCGCCAAAACGTCTTTCATATGAATCTGGATATTTTAGATACAAACAATTCTTCGAATTCCTAACATTATTCGTGTATTGATTTTTAAGAGCAAACTAATACAAATAGCTCTGGTTTTACTTTCTAGTAAACTTGAGACATTGTTATTTTGGACATGGACGATGCCGTTAAAACTTCACATCATCTTTCGATTCAATCAGACTGAGATAATTTCTATGACAATTACTTTACGTTTCATGATATTGAACCTGGACTCCATTTATATTTAGTTTTCTTTGTACAAATAGCAAAAATTATAGAAATTTCTTTGTGTAAATCTTAATATTTTTTTTAAAGAGTTTTATTATAATAATAATAAAATTAAATTTTCATTAACCACAACTGTATATAAAAAATAATAATATTTTAAGCTTTGACGTTCTCTTCTATGAAGTTATCGATTTTCACATCCGACAAAGGACAGGCAAAATATACCAAAACACCGTAAAAGCCTTATTAAATTTGAGACATTGCGTGTTAAGTCCCAGAACTTAACGCCGCACTTTTTCTTATCAGAGCGCGAAAATTAAAATATAATGGCCTGATTCATATTTTTATAAAAAACATGTTTTAATAAGCTAACCGAAATGACAATAAGGCAGTGTTTTAATGTTTCGCAAATAAGCATTAACCTTCTGATAGCTATTGCTCGTATGAAACGACAAAAGACGCGATGTGCATTTTAATATTACATTTAGTATTTTATATAGCCCTTATTACGTTGCAATAAGTGTCAATATAATTCTACAATATGACTCTACATACATATTTATAACTGTGATTTCATTACTTAAACATACTGTTTACATTATTTTTAATTAAAAATATTTTGTTATTAATATATTTTTATTGCTGTTTTATGTACAAATTGAGAACACGGGTAAAGATCCTATACAAAAGTTATTATTGACATTTTTGGTTGTTGAGCGAAACCTAACACCGCACTTAACGTGATCAAAAATATACAGGTATAAAACTGTACCGTTACTGAGGCTGATACTGATGTCATGACTGGTGATGAAAGACTGACTTATAGACAACGCAGAGCCGTAGCTACTGTTGTTATAGTGTCTTTAATAATAAAAAGATAGAAGTATATATTAAGTTAACAATGGCTTCGAATCTAGAACACGCACAGAATCTTAATAACTGTTAATATATTTTTAAAAAAGAAATTACGAAATCGGAAATGAGATTGGTTCAGAGTAGGTTCGCGCTTGACCGGTGTTTATGTCAGTTATGCCCTGGTTGCCTCTGAAACGCAATACTTCAGAGAATTGTATAATATAACATGATATTGCCGTATTTAGTGTAAATATATTGAATTTTGTTATACAAATGACTAAGATAAATGTTAAAACATTCTTAAATCTGGAACACTTGAAGAATTAGGATGTTAATCACAGTTTTTGCTAAAGCTGCTAGTGCAAAATGCGTTGCTCATACATTTGTATTTGCTTCTAATTTTTTTTCTAATCTCACGTGTTCTATCTATTTAAAAATAATGGATAACTAGTAATTTATTATTATTTCTTCTGTTCATACTTGTTTATATGTCACGTGTTAAGAGTTTTACAGAAATAATAACTGTAACTAAATGAAAAATATGGTTTGAAAGCTAAAATCCCGCAAATCCTCCAGAATTCGGCGAAACTATCTTAACACTAAGTTCCCAGGTTCCCTCTTTCTGCTCTATATGCTTAGGATTAGGATAGCATGAAGCAAAAAAAATATATGTAAAGGTTATTTGGCTTTTAACCGCCAATCCATACCAATTTTTCAATACTCATGTAACACTACACTAAATTGTTCTCATATCGAGCGTGAACAGAATTAAGGTTGTATGGTAACGCGACTAACAATTAGAAAGTCCAATAAAATTCGAATAAAACTATTGTTGGCACGCGACAGACAGATACGCGCAAGTAAGTATCTAGTATTTGATATAAGTGTAGCATATTGATTTTTTTATATAGTTATTTATAAAGCTTTCGACGGAGTTTCCAATGTTTTTTTTTGTTTTCTAGAACTTTTCACACCATGTAAAGTAAAATAAAATCAAATAAATCAACTTCACGCTGTATCCCGCACACAGCAGGGTAGGCAGAGGGAACCTAGTGTTAAGACACTCCGTTCCCCACTTTCTGCCGAATTCTGGAGGCATTGCGTGTTGAGTGGCAGAACTCAACGCCGCGCTTAACCTCGACACCAGAGCGAAGAAATGGAAATATAAATTTAAGTAAATATTTCATCTCCTCGAGTGGGGATCGAACCCACAACCAGTCGATTTACAGTCATACTTTGTGCCCCTGCGCCACGATTGGCCTCACCATGTAGAGTAAACAGAAAGTATTGTTATTAATTTAAGAAACCATTTGACTAGCCACGTCGGATGATCAAAGATATTTTAAATATCAGTCCCTACCCATTAGCCGAGTCATAACTAAATTCAAAACTATTGAGTGCATTAGACACCGTCCTTCCTAAGAAGAATTCTCGAATATATGTGACGTGAAAACTGCATGAAAATTTGAACATAGGTAAATATAATTGAAAAGATTTCATAGCGTTAGTACTTATTTTAGTATTTCTCTAAAAAAATATTTGTAATAGTTAATATTTAATTTTTTTTTCTTGCCGGTTAAGTTTTTGAATTAAAAAGTTTTATAACTATTAATTTATTAAAAAAACATATTAAAAAATTGCAACAAAAAGTGTAAATCTTTAAAACACTTAGCAAAACTAATTTGCCATATATTTTAAGTGCCCATACATAACGAATACTAATCGTTAATTACCGAACTGGAACACGCCGCACCTTCGCTATGTAACGAACTTTGAAGATTATTCGTCAGGTCCACATTCACACGACTTCTCTCATATTATGTAACAAATGAGATCAATGGATTTTCAGTTATCGAATACAAAATCGATTATCGAGCCATAATTATTTCGTTTGTGTTGACAGCATTATCGATACATAATAGTGATGTAATGGTTACCTTTCACATTAGTTGTTAGAGTATTATTTTAATGTAGAATCCTGATATTGATTAGAGCCTGACAAATAAAAAAATCAACTTCACGCTGTATCCCGCATACAGCAGGGTAAGCAGAAGGAACCTAGTGAAGACACTCGATTCCCTATTTTCTGCCGAATTCTGGAGGCATTGCGTGTTGTGCATGGAATTTCGTACGGTAACGAATCACCAAAGT
>JAAIXJ010000531.1:134847-271795 GCA_013403705.1 Heliconius hermathena | reverse complement strand
GTTCGATCCCCACTCGAGGAGATGAAATATTTACTTAAATTTATATTTCCATTTCTTCGCTCTGGTGTCGAGGTTAAGCGCGGCGTTGAGTTCTGCCCCTCAACACGCAATGCCTCCAGAATTCGGCAGAAAGTGGGGAACGGAGTGTCTTAACACTAGGTTCCCTCTGCCTACCCTGCTGTGTGCGGGATACAGCGTGAAGCTGATTTTATTTTTTATGTTTATTTATACTTGTATTTCGTGTGACGCAGTTACGCAAAGATGCGAATAACGTATACGCATACTACTACAAAAATACTTTCTATGTTTCTCTTTATATTTTATTTCGATATTATTAACGTTTGACATTATTGAGACATCAAATTATCTAAAAACATACCCTTCTATACCAACATATTCTTCTAGACTTAATTCAGCCTTAATATATATTTTCCCACTGAAGTATCGTCTTTTTGATATTAACATAATATCATAATATTGGAAAATCATTTTACATTTATTAGCTACAAAAAATTAAATTGTAGCTTCAAGTCAAACGAAATTTTAGTCTATTTTTAATCCTGGTACACTCGTACCAAGAGCTAGTTTAACTTTATCAGAACGTTTGGATAAAAACGAATTAAAAAACTGTTCTGTAACTTAATTAAATTATTGTTTATTTAGGCATAAGCTAACTTTAACTGTAAACCTTTTAAATCTTTTTTAGGGTTCCGTAGTTCATAAGATAAAAATGGAATCCTTATAGGATCATTTTGTCGTGGTCTGTCCGTCTGTCAAGACCATTTATGAGATCGCGTGAAGGTATCGAGCTAAAATTAATATGATATATTTAGGTCTATGGTCCATTAATATACAGAAAAATCAAGCTTCTAAGTCCACACAATCAAAGGAAATAAGCATGTAGGAATCGATTTTGCCGTATATTATATTAAACAATCAAAACTTATAGGGTACTTCCCGTGGACCTACAATCCTGAGATTAGTACGGAACTTTCAGTTGGTGAGTCAGACCCGCACTTCACCGGTTTTTTTTAATATAAGTAGAAAACCTAATGAATGATTAATGAAAAAATATATACATATAATTGCATATCTATGAGCAGACGGACAAAATAACAAACTCGTTTGTCAGTTTGTCTGCTTGTACGCGTACATCTGTGGAACTCTTGAATGGCTTAGAATATAACTGCTATTTCATATTCTCGTAATTAAGCCTAGGCAGGATCTAGACTGTAATTGACTTCGAAGACAGACATATATTTATAATAATCGAGCTAAGTAAAAGTAGTTCAGCGTCACGCTGATTTTTTTATTAACAAAAAAATATTAAGGATCTGTTTTCGTCAGCAAATAAAAATTATTGAGATTTGAGGCCATTGACCAGATTGAACGTAAATGGTACAGCTATAAGTATAATTTACCCTCGGTTTACTTTTTCTTTCGCCAGCAATTGCCATCTTTATAGATTTTTGCCCTAAATTTTAATGGAAACGGATCGTAACTAGAAATGGAAGTAGTACAAAAATGGTCAAAAAGTCCACGCGTACAAAGTTACACGTTGCCACTATTTAATAATAAAAATGTTAATACAATGTTTGATGAAGTAATAATAATTAACTTACTTTTATAAGCAGATTTAGGATATTTTCAATCAAAATACACGTGATTCTTTTGGAAGAGTAAATTTCTTATCGACTTTCCATATACATTCGATAAAAGCAAAAAAAAATGCTTTAAGACGTTTGATGACGAAATTTGTTTTCTCAAACGGAAAAAAAGGTTCTTCCTTTTTAGTAAAAAAAAAGAAAATAAATGTTAAAATTAACTATTAAATTTACTTATCTTATACCAACATTAGAATGATAATCAATTAATTACCTAATTTCTCACACTAAAAGTAAGTAAAACTCATATTTTCTTCATAGCCACTTTTTTAATCAGGCGCATTGTTCTAATTAGGAGTGGAAGTACTACGCGTTTTATTTAACATAAAAAGGCTTCCCTTAATTAAAACGTTCAAAAGATACTACAAATTTATCTTCATCCTGTCATTTTGGTACAGGACATTAAGGCAAGATTCACACTATAGCACTAGTCACGGTTCGTTCTCGGTCCGATCTCGGTCTATAAAAAATATTCTTATATGAGAAACAATGAGAGTATCCATACTTTTTTGACTGACTGGGTTGACTTCCGGTGCAATCACGAATATAAGAATTATTTCTTAAACAAGAATATGAGATCGGACCGTGACTGGCACTATAGTGTGAATCCTCCCTTAATCATATTATAATTTATTTAAAACCTGTTAACATTTTTTTAAGTTTTTTTTAAGTTAAGTTCACACTGTATCCCTCAAATAGCAGAATAGGGCTTACTAAAACTAAACTAACTAGAATACATTTCGTTTCCCACTTTCCGGGGATTTTCGAGGGTTTGAACGGCGGAACTCAACGTCGTACTGTATAAAAAAATACCAAATCTTTACAGAATTAAGCGCCTGATTCAATATTAAACTCAATCTTGCGTATTTGTGAAGTAGTTTCTATTTAAAACAACATCGTATTAGTGGTGTCAAGTTTAATTCTCGCTTTTCTAATTTGTCATTCTGTCTATCCTGTAGTCCTTTGCTGAAACCCTGTTATTAAAGCCGCCGCTATAGTGTTGTGAGAAATGAAGAATCTTCATTTAGTGTTTGAGAATTAAAACTAAATAATTAACAAACATTTCTCAGCAATAGTTACCAAAATGTATTATAATGCTTACCTGTATTTATTAATAATAAGGTCAACTTCAGCTTGGAAATATGTTTATATAAGAACTAAGTAATTAGAAACATACCAAATATCCTTACATTATACGTTATAATTTTAAATAAGGCCAGTCGTAGCGCAGGGGCACAAAGTGTGACTGTAAAATCGACTGGTTGTGGGTTGGATCTCCACTCGAAGAAAAGAAATATTTATTTACATTTATATTTTCATTTCTTCGCTCTGGTGTCGAAGCGGAGCGCGGCGTTGAGTTTCGCCACTCAACACGCAATGCCTCCAGAACTTGGCGGAAAGAGGGAACGGAGTCTTAACATTAGGTTCCCTCTACCTACCCTGCTGTGTGCGAGATACAGCGTAAAGCTGATTTATTTAATTTTAATTTCAAATAATATCTAATGAATTCGAGATTCCGAAACAAAACCAATTTATATATACTTTAGAGAGAACAACATCCATACGAATCGTCGAGCTTCCTTTGTTTTTACACCCATCAGTCGCCCGTGGCTTAACTATATTTGGGGCATTCCACGCGAAGCGGACAGGTAAAAAGAATCGAGGTCTCCGATTTTGATTATTTTTTAATATGTTAGATCTATATGGATTCTTAACACAATTGCTGAATATTTTGTTAGTGCAGTGTTCAGTTTAGGAGTTGTGGAGGCTCGTGAGTGAGGTGTACATGCAGTCCATCGAATCTCGTTATCCACTATTAATATTGTAATAACTATTGCAGTGGAACAGGTTCCTTATTAAATGAGCTTTTTAATAGTATTTTAGTTAATTAAAAATGCCGCAATTTGTATACGCCGTGCCGCCACCACCTTACGGAAATCTTTAATGATTATTAGGAAATTAGACCTATATGGGATAGGTCTAACATATTAAAACATAAAAAAAAACCAGAGACATCGACTTTTTTTACCTGTCCGCTTCGCATGGAATGCCCCATTTATAAATATTTTTATTTCATTTTGATATGTATAGCCAAAAAAAAATTTTCGCCCTCCCAGTAGTATAATTATTAAATAATATGAATTGCTTGTTCTAATTCTAATATTTTACATTTACAACGCACTTCCAATGATAAAAAAAAACATAAAAAATACCAGTCAAATGCGAGTCGAGCTCGCCTCTTTATTTTCAGAAAAAGCTTGACTTTTTCTGTGCTTCAAGGGACGTAGTCCTGAATATTTGATATTAATTCAAAAAATAAAAAATCAACACGGAAGACGCATAATAAAGTGATCCTATAAAGGTCCCATTTTTATCTTTTGAGGTACGGAACTCCAAAAAGGACCCGACTGCCTAAAAAGGCAATAAGAAATAGAATGGCAGTCTTCATTTATTTTATAACTAACAATTTATTTTATAAAAATTATTTTGCAAAAAACAAAGTCATACACGAAAACAATTTTCAAATGGATAACACGTTCCTCTCTACTCCATATTGACTAGAAAGTAATTGACCAAGTTCACTACTTAAAAATTAAGAATCCTGAAAGTCAATAAAGGAGAGCAATTAAATGTTCAATCGCAACGGGATTCCTCATCAATTCTAAAGTACCGTGTAAGATCGTTCTTAGCAACCGATGTTTTATTGCCAACCATAAAAAGTAAACGCAAGATAAAATGGATGAACGTAGAAGTTTATCACTTGTACCCGAATAAAATATTAAATATATAAGTATCTAAAGTTATAGAAATTATCTTCATTTTGCCGTTCTATATTCGCCGCCGGTAATGCAAAGTGCAGTGTTGAGAACAGCAACTTAGGCCTGTATTTATAAACCGCTCTCTACTCTGACATCGATCTTAAAGTTGGTATTAGTACATAATAAACAATGAATAAAAACGCCATCTCAAGCTCGCTCTCAAGATCGAACTCAGAGTTTAGAGCGATTTATAAGTCTTGGACGGAAAGCGAAAAATGGGGTGTATTATTCACAAAGAATTATTATTACATTATTTATTCAAACGGCCGTCATGGAACAGAGTCATAAGTGTGGGACTGTGACGGTTGTGGGTTCGATTCCCACTCGGGGAAATCAATTATTATATATTAATATTTTAACTTCTCCGCTCTGATACCAAGGCAGAAGCATATCCTTGCATTCCACCACTGCATGCCTTGAAAATTTGACATAAAGTGTGGAACGGAGATTCATAAATATTAATAAATAATAATTAATTTCCTCGAGTGGGGTCTGCCCCTGCGCCACGACGGTCTCAACTTTACTTTCAGATATAAACATTTTAATTACTTGATATTATGTTGAAATTACGAGGTGATAGTCTCTCTTGTCTGATTCTGATTGTCTAAGTGGTATTTAAGATTTTACGATACAAAACGGTTTGTGTGATAAGAACAATACTATAAATAATAATTTAGCCAAATGATGAATGGTTTATAAATAATAATATAAAAGATACTCTGTCGCCACGCTTTACTTTGGCGCCAGAGCAGAGAGATTTATTTAAAATTTATATTTCCATTTCTTCGCTCTGGTGTCGAGTCAAAGCGCGGTGTTGAGTTCCGCCACTCAGCACGCAATGCCTCTAGAATACGACGGAAAGTGGGGAGCGGAGTGTCTTAACACCAGGTTCCCTCCGCCTACCCTGCTGTGTGCGGAATACAGCTCGAAGCTGAACAGAAATGTATATTTATTTAATCATTACATGTCATGAAGTTTTATGCAAGAATAAATGCCTTCAATTCCATATTGTCAGATTTCTAATTATTATTTCCTTAATTGGACTCGCGCTATATTGTCTTACCGCGCTCCTTTGTTACTCTACCATACAGTAGGATGGTAGAGTTTACTATTTGAACGTATTTCATATGGATCTAATTGAGATACAAAGCATTGTGATAGGTCAATGATAATACAATATGTTTATTGTATTTATGACTATTATAAATATTTTTACAGAATTTTAAAAAATAAATTTGTGTTTATACCTCGAGAGACCAGTCGTGGCGCAGAGGCGCAAAGTGTGACTGTAAAATCGACTGTGGTGGGTGAATCGGTTGTGGGTTCGATCCTCAATCAAGGAAGTGAAATATTTGTTAAAAAATGAGTCAGCTACACACTGTATCCCGCACACAGCAGGGTAGGCAGAGGGAACCTAGTGTTAATACAATCTGTTCCCCACTTTCTGCCGAATTCTAGAGGCATTGCGTGTTAAGTGGCAGAACTCTACGCCGCGCTTTGCCTTGACACCAGAGCGAAGAAAATAGAAATATAAATTTATGTAAATATTTCATCTCCTCGAGTAGAGATCGAATCCACAACCAGTCGGTTTTACAGTCACACTTTGTGCCGCTGCGCCACAACTGGCCTCAGGCCCTGAAATATTTGTTTAAATACATTTATATATTCATTTCTCCGCTCTGGTGTCGAGGCAAAGCGCGGCCTTGAGTTCCGCCACTCAGCACGCAATGCCTCCTACTCTGCTGTGTGCGGGATACAGCGTGAAGCTGATTTAATTTTTTTTGTGTATATACCTATAAAATATAAATATATTTAAATTAACCCACACTTAATCATAACAATGCAATTTAAGTTATATACAAAATCTATATGACATAATCATTATATTATGAATATTAAATCGAATTCATCAATTTATTCATAAACAACGAACAAATTGCGGTATAAATAAACGAAATGCAGCATTTAAATATTCAAATTCAATTATATTTCTTAGTTTTGTATTTAAATGAGCTTACCTCACTTATTTTAAGTGTATATTTATCTAAATTCTAGTGATATAATCTATTATTTCCGGCTTAAGTTAAAGAAAAATATCATATTAATAAATTATATGTATATTACATATTAATCCGATGTAAAAAATAATGACGTGATAACGTCTTATAAATCGATGAACGCCGTCTGCAAGCACATTGTCACGTTCCGCCTGAATCGAGGGTGTAAGGGAGAGCGCGGAATAAACGATAGAAAGGCACGATCGACCTAAGTTTTCAGCCTGCGACGATCTATTTATTTATTGCTAATTGTTATAAAGTAGCATATTTTTACTTGTAATTAATCTATATAAAAAATAAAAAATAAATATAAAAAATAAAAAATAAATCAGCTTAACGCTGTATCCCGGACACAGCAGGGTAGGCAGAGGGAACCTAGTGTAAGACACTCCGTTCCCCACTTTCTGTCGAATTCTGGAGCCATTGCGTGTTAAGTGGCAGAAGTCAACGCCGCGCTTTGCCTCGACAACAGAGCGAAGAAATAGAAATATGAATTTAAGTAAATATTTTATCTCCTCGAGTGTGGATCGAACCCACAACCAGTCGGTTTTACAGTCACACTTTGTGCCCCTGCGCCACGACTGGCCTCTAATCTGTATAATTTAAGTAAAAAAAATACTTGAATCGACGAGTAGCAAATAAATGGTAATTTATCGAAAAATATGTAATTTTTAATTAATTTTTAATTTTTTTAAAACAAAGCATAAAGCTACTTTTATATAAATAATACGCTTTGGAACCTTTGGAAAATGTCAAACAAAATTCTGTATGAAGTTCATATAATTACTTATTGAGTGTAGTTCACTGTACTTGTGGATAAGTGCTGCGAGCTCACACAATAACAAACTAAAATAACTTCAAAAGAAATAGAGTAGAAATGTCTCTACATTTATTTGAAACACTGTTGACTCCAAAGCTTTATTTCTCTTTACTCCTTATGATTTTATATAGCACTAGCAGGCCGCGGTAGCGCAGCAGCACAACTATCAGAATCTCACTGTAAACGCTTCGGTTGTGGGTTTGAATTTTACTCGGGAAAATATATTATTTTTATTTATTCGTTCCGGTAACAAGACAAAGCGTGGCGTTAAGTTTCGCCTCTGAAAACGTTATATCTTGATTAGGCGGAAAGTGGGTAACGGAACACTAGGTCCCCTCCTCCCTTCCACTCAAGGAGCTAATTCAACCCATATTATATTTTAGCTTATAGAATGTGTTACAAAACGACAGAGATTTGTTGAATATATTCATAAACTATAAATATATAATAAATTGTGGCCAGTCGTGGCGCAGCGGCACGAAGTGTGACTGTAAAATCGATTGGTTGTGGGTTCGATCCCCACTCGAGGAGGTGAAATATTTACTTAAATTTATATTTCATATTATTAATATTTACTTAAATTTATACATAATTTATTAAGCGCGGCGTTGAGTTCTGCCACTCAACACGCAATGCCTCCAGAATTCGGCAGAAAGTGGGGAACAGAGTGTCTTAACACTAGATTCCCTCTGCCTACCCTGCTGTGTGCGGGATACAGCGTGAAGCTGATTTATTTTATTTATTTTTTTTTAAATATATCATCCAGGATCAGGAATCCTATTGTCTCTGAGAAGTTAGAAGAAGTTTGTGTTCATTTTGAATGCAATTTGCAAATATAATATAATCTACATAATTACCACTCATATGACAATATTAGCGGATACGAGCGTTTAATTACGTACCGATATTATTCTGATCACTAAAAGCCTGCTGTAAATTTAATATGGCTCGAGAGCCCGGTCCCGTGACATCAACTACACTTTGCACGCCAATTTGGATGTATTGAATTTGACAACTACTCTGTGCACAGTACGACCGTAAGCTGCTTCGGATGTTTACAACGTTATTATAGTTATCGTATAAATTTAAACAAGGGAAACTTTGTCGGTTTAAGGGAATCTCTCTTAGGTCAGTAGTTTATTGTCTAACTTTCGATATACTGGTTGAGACCTGAGGCCTGAGGCACATGCGTGAATTCGATCGTGAATTCGATTCCTATTCGGTGGAATTAATTTTTATTTATTAATATTTTTATTTTTTCGCTCTGGTGCCACAGCAAAAGTGAGGCGTTGTGTTGGGCCACTCATTACTCAATATGCAATACCTCGAAAATTCGGCAGAAAGTGGAGAACAGAAACTCTTAACACCAGTTTCTCTCAGTCTACCCTGCTATGTGCGGGATACAACGTGAAACTGAAAAAATAAATGGATTCACTGTAGACAGCGCTCTGTTCTACTCTACTTCTTGTATATTCTACTTGTTTAATAGCAACCGATCATAGTACTGTGTGTTTAATATCGGTTGTACATTTATGTAGCTGTTCTCTTGAAGGGTTTTGCAATACAGTGCTCTGAGCGGAAACAGTAGAGTCAATATTAACGTTCAACTCGGTCGTCTGCTCGAGACTTGTAAGATCTTGATGGCCACTTATCTTGAGGTTTTGTTGTTCTGGATTCACTGTAATACTGTATTTGATTTTTATTCTTGTAAATATGAGTACCCTTCATATTACTACGGAGTAAAATGGAAGATATTGCTATTTTGATACTTATCGGTAGAATTTTTGTTTATTAACTTATAATGTAACAAATTTTGAGTATTTGCAAATTTCCAAACACAAGAGGGCCACTCAATACGCAATGCGCAGTCCAAAATTCGGCGGAAAGTGGGGAACGGAAGTGCCTTAATGAGAACAGAGTGTCTTAAGTCTAGGTTCTCAGGTTTCCTCTGATTACTGTGATATGTGCGGGATACAGCGTACAGCTAAAATAATTAAATAACAATTTAAATTAAATTGAAATATCATCCTTTTAACTTACGACCAAATAATGCTATATTGAATTTTCTTAATATACTCACGACTGTCTTCATTTCCTTCGCAAGTTTCATATAAACTTTTCATGGCAATTTATCTTACTTAAGATACAACAAGAATTTCTAAAATAAGAGCGTGGATTTCTTGATATTCAGTAACTGAGATTAACGCAGAAATTTATCTTAATTTCTTAATATTTTCCCTCTAATATATAGACTAAAGATAAGTAAAAAAGTTAATTAAATAATTAATTGAACCCATATTATATTTTAGCTTATAAAATGTGTTACAAACTGACAGAGATTTGTAGAATATAAATATTTATAAAATCAGCTTCACGCTGTATCCCACACACAGCAGGGTAGGCAGAGGGAACCTAGTGTAAGACATTCCGTTCCCGGGTAAATAAATATTTATAAACTATAAATATATAAATCCAGGAATCTTATTGTCTCTGAGAAGTTAGAAGAAGTTTGTGTTCCTTTTAAATGCAATTTGCAAATATAATATAATTTGCATAATTACCGCTCATATGACAATATTAGCGGACACGCGTGGCTTCCACACGAATATTTATTAAATATATGTTTGAAATTATATTCAGTTTTCGATAGGATTAGTAAAAAAAATAAGCCCAAACTATCAAAGTAAGCCGTAAAAGAATTATGATTAGACATAAGTAAGGGAAATAAAATTTTAAATGTTAGAAATAATAAAATCTCCATGTTCAGACAGACGACGACGACAACGTTACTTTCGAATTTATAATATAAGCTATATATTTGCAGGCAAACTCCAACAGGCCTTGAATTGATAAGCGTGATCATACATACAGTCAGACAAAAAAACTTTTTTTTTTCTTTCTATTATTCTTTTTAAATGTCCCCCTATCCATTTCAGTCAAAAGTAATAAATGTACAGACAATTTTTTTTACTATTTTATTACATGTATAGATAATAAGATAAATATCAAAGTGTTACAATAAGTGAATTTTCTGTCTGTATAAAGTACAAATGTATCGAAGAAATCGGATGCAGCTCAAATGATTTTCAGAATTTTCGTCGCGTCGAAGTCGGGATTTCCCTCTGGGGTTTCAGTAGATAAAAATCTCGTATAGCCCGTAACTTAAATGTCCTATATATCTCGGTACTTGCTTCATATAGAAATGAGAACGGAGTTTTATATTTATTAACATGGTTTCTATTAACAATATATGTAGGTTGTGGATTCGATTCCCACCCGAGGAAATGAAATATTTAATAAATTCTATATCTCTCTGGTAAGCAAAGCGCGGCATTGAGTTCCGCCATTCGACACGCAGTCTCAATTTGGCGGAGATGGAGAGCGGATTATCTTAACACTGGGCTCCCTCTGCCTACCCCAGCTGCATGCGGGATGCGGGTAAATAAAAAATATATAAAATTATTTAAATTTTATATTTGAGCGACGTATGAAGTCAATTGAAATGATCAACAAATAATAGAACCAAAAGCTATCACAGTCAATTATATTTCACAAGTCACTTTAGCATCACACGGTATATTTTTTCAATAATAAAATATCAGCTTTTCTATTTTATGTATAATAAAATACATGTTCCTCATTCCCCCCCGGATGCAGCTCTGAACTCCGTTCAAATAAAGTTGCCGGCGAGAATAGATACAAATAAATTACAGTTTCATTCACCCCTTATATCTCTATGGGAGGATTGAAAAATATTATTACACGAAAAATAAGATATTGATTATTTTCCTAGTAACAGTTATATTCAGTTCTCAGTTAATTGCGTTTTGAGCGTGCAAATTGAACACTAATCACTTCGCCAATGTCACGTTGTAAAGAAAGGGAAAACACGGAGAAGACTGTACGGTAAAAAAAGATAATGTTACACAACAAAAGAATATATGTCAAAGATGGATCTTTCAAAATATACTGTCTCTTTAAAATACTGCCTTCACCTATAAAATAAAAAAACAATATTTACAATATATACATGACTAGCGGGCGCGCGCGGCTTCGCCCGCTTATTTTCACCCTTAGATGTGAATTCTAAAAAAAGCACGAAACACGTGTTAAACAAAATATTTTTAACAGTCTGAATTTAAATTTTTATAAAAATCGGTGGCGATTTAAAGATTTTTCCATACAAACTTTCTCCCGTTATTTGCACCCTTAGGAGGTGAATTCTAAAAAAACCATGACACATGTATTCAATGAAATCGTTTTAAGAGTTTGAATTTCAAATTTTATAAAAATCGATGCCGATTTTAAATTTTTTTCATACAAACTTTCAACCCCTATTTCATCCCTTTAGAGTTAAAATTTTTCAAAATCCTTTCTTAGTGGATGACCCGATTACGAAAATGAACATCTGTCAGAATTTCACGTTTCTACGCACAGCGGTTACGGCTTTGCGTGCGTCTTACCTCAGTCAGGTACATGTCCCTTTATATATAGACAATGGGTTAGTAATAAATAATATTTTACAATTTTTTTATAGTTTCATTTCGTTATATAATAGTTATATTGCTTTAGGACTTATTCATGGGATTTATTCGATTGACAGAGCTGGATCTAGCCGCAGATTGCAATAGCGATGGAACGAGGACGGCGAGGATTCAATTGAGTGGCATCCATTGTAAAGTTAAAGTTAATATAACCGAGGACTTAGGATAACCGAGGACTCGCTTTTAAACGCTTGTTGGAGTCTCGAATAATTAATTCAGTTTAAAATTTCTACTATTTGTATATTTTTAAAGATTTATTATTTGATTTATATATTATTTGGATTTCAAGTGAAGGCAAACAGTGCTTAGACAAGTTACAAATGTTTGTATTGTGTGTTTGTAGTGGCTTTCCTCTAAATTAGGCAAAAATAGCTAATTGAGTAAAAAATATTTTTTTGTACATGTATTATAATGCCTGTTTTATGGCAATAAAACAACTGATGGATCTGTTAAATATCAGCTAGCAACCTTAGATTCGTTGGAAATTGCGCCAAGAAGCTCATGGGCGACACAGTGATTGTTGAGGCAAAGCTTCAAAGCCTTGAACATCGACGTAAAGTAGCTAGCTTGCTTGTCGGTATTCTATAGGATACATTTCGGAGAATATGCAGCAGCGCTGCATGACCTAATACCTTCTTCTCCTTTCCATCTGGAGGGCACTAGACGTAGGCTGGGATTTTAACCATATGTCGTCGATATACCTCCTTTTCGTACGCAGCGCTTCGCCTCCACTTTCTTAATGCGAACAGCTAAAGAGTGCCTGCCTAACTGTTCCCCGCTAAGTATAACTTGGACCTTTTCAAAAATACAATGAAAGAGGAGTAAAAATACAATGTAAGAGGAGTATGTTCACTTTGTAGATTAACATGCTCCAACATCGTTCGCATCGTCACTTACCACCAGGTGAGATAGCGGAAATTTGCTTATCTCCTATAAAAAAAAACTTATAAGCATCCCTATAATGTAACTGAATTAATATTCTTTGATAGAATTCTTTAAGCATTTAGCGAAGTAAATTCCGTTGCATATGTAGGTACATATCCTAGGAAATACTGGGTATTTTAAATTGTTACTTCTCCCTGTAAAGATTAAGCCCACAACCATTATGGAAAGCACCACTAGACCAACACACAAATTAGTTAGGGTACAAAATCATGGTTATGGAAGTTATATAATAATGTAAATATCTGAACTGGCTTTCTAGAATCATCGAGATTATAATATGTGCTGTTATTGGCCAAGCCGAGACTCGCATTTCTCATAGATCTTAATGTACCATTTGGGCGTATCGAAATCGTCCATTAAGACCGTAAATATTAACCTACCACATCCTCGGAGTACCCATATTTCAGATTGTGTTATTGCCAAGTTGTTTATATCCTATTCGTCGTAGCGTTTGGTACATACCTACCAATATTATTTTTTCGTTCAGCAGTAGCAGGGTAGACAGGGGAGACTAGTGTTAAGACACTCCGCTCATCACTTTCCGCTGAATTTTAAAGGCATTACGTTTTAAGTGGTGGAACTCAACGCCACGGTTTGCCTCGACACCAGAGCTTATAGAATTAAGATGTTAATTATTTAATTTCTTCGAGTGGGAATTAATCATACAACCTGTCCCGTTTAGAGAGTGACTGACTCTCTTGTGCCTCTGCGCAACGACTGGCCTCAACGTCCAATAGTAGTAGACAAAAAAGTTTCTGTTTGTCTGTTCATCCGTGTTTACGTTTCTATATTAAAATCTCAATCTCTTATCTCGCAATCTAAATGCTCAAATAATACTGGACACAAATAACTGGAAAAATCCAATGAGCCATAAAGCTTTTTTAAAAAACATCAGCATTTAAGTCGCCCTGCATTACAATCACAGGATATAATGATTTTTCCTCGTGAGTTGACACATTGGCTTAGATGTTTTATCTTTCTGAGATATAACATGATATTTATTATTTATAAATTCATTTGATAGTTTGCAAGGACAATAGGTATATGTCCAAATAATACCAAAAGGATAGTGGCGCCCACTGAAAGCTATGTTAAAAAAGATTAATGAAAGCTTTCTTTACATTTTGTTACTATTTTATCTCTTGTAGTATTTTTGGCTTTTATTGATTTAAAATAAATGAAAAATTGAAAGTAATTAATTGCATATTATTAAAAATGACACGAGAGAGAACAAAGATATCATGCCTTTTTATTACAATTTCTTCAAAACAGCGTTACATTATTTACCGCATAGCCGGATTGATAAAACCGACCTAGTGTTAAGACATTACGTTTCTCACCCAACGCCTATTTTTCGAGTTATTGCGCACAGACTTGACAGCACTTTTTTACAAATTAACTAAACAACTACTTTTCAACTATTTAATTTCGATTGCTGTTTTATTACCCAGACTTTATCAATTATAATAGTATATAAGACATTTGTTATAAAACTAATTACAGCATGTAACTAAATAAATTAAGTAAATTTTTGGGGTCTCTGATGAGACCACGCGACGTTACAACTCAACACTTAATCTCAAATTTAGGTTAAAAACGAAGAATAAAAACAGACAGACCTTGACTTTGAACCTTGGCTGTAATTTTTAGTGACATCGGAGGGTAAAAAAGAGTAACGTGGCAAGGGTTGTAAAGTCCGCGCAAATGAAATTACAAGCTGCCCCTAGTATATAAAGAGATTGCTGGGAAAAGTCTGATGTGATGATTATGTAATCAATGTTGTCATCTGTTCGATCTATTCGGACAAAATGTTCTTTTGCGTTCAGGTAGGTTGTAAGTTCGTCAATATTTTTTTTTTTTTTATTAGAGGCCGGTCGTGGCGCAGAGACACTCGACTCAAAGTGTGACTGTAAAATCGACTGGTTGTGGGCTCGATCCCCACTCGAGGAAGTGAAATATTTATTTACATTTATATTTTCATTTCTTCGTTTTGATGTCGAGTCAAAGCACGGCGTTGAGTTCCGTCACTCAGCACGCAATGAAGGAAAGGCAGAATTCGGCGGAAAGTAGGAAACAAAATTTTATTTATTATTGTTTTTCTGTCTACGCCACGTCACGTGACATAAAATATATGTGAATTTAAAAAAATACATTATGTTAAGGCAAATTCACATAAGATAATAATAAAATAATAATAATATGGAAGGTCATCGATCTCATAGCTGAGTTTCATTTAACTGAGAATAATATTTAAAGGTCCGTTAGACAATCTAATTTCAAAGGAGCATTAGCCTAACTAATGTTACCCACATTAGAATTCTAGGAGTAACCTATGTATGCCAATAATGTCTAATCAACAAAGTACATTGAACTCTCTTCTTCATTTAACTTATATAATTGGTTAGTTGTAGATAGAAAACTATTATTAGATACTATTCTAAAAATCTGTTATAAAAATAAAATCAGCTTCACACTGTATCCCGCACACAGCAGGGTAGGCAGAGGGAATCTAGTGTTAAGACACTCCATAATGACATTAAATAAATCAAAATTGTTGTTAATGCAATGGTTGTGGGTTCAATACCCACTCGGAGGAGTGAGCACACACAATGTCATGAATTTGTGTGGAAAGTGGATAACTTTCTGTCCACTTATCCTGCTATATGTTTACTTTACAAATTGAGGGTAAAACTAAAAAAAATATTTTTTGAAACACAAAATAAAAAATTACGTACTTTTCTCAATACTACTACAATAAAAATCAATGATTTCTCATCAAGCGTTACAGATTTTTAATTTCCAGAAATATTTGAAAAGGATCAAGTGATTGATATAACATAATCCATTTCCAGTTTGATGTCTGCCACTTGACAATTAGTTAATTGACTTTTGAAATAGCCTATAGATTGAAATGAAACAAGAATATTGTATTTTTACCCGACTGCGAGACCCAAAAGAGTGTGTGTTTATCAGTCTATGTATTTTATTTTTTTCTATGTTATTTTGTAAGGACGATGATTCGTCTTAGCCTCGCGATCGTCACTATAGTCATAATAATAGTAATAACACTACAGCGAAACCGGACGCCATATTGTCAAAATGAAAAAAATAATAATCGTCGAACTAAATCCAGTAGGATATCGTTAAATAACGATTGATTAGATTTCTTTCACACCTTTCCGTTTCTAGTAACAATTTAAAATATATAACAATTTAAAGCTATTTTAATATTCTTTTTAATCTTCATACTATAATGTAAAAAAAAATTTAATCAGCTTCACGCTGTATCCCGCACACAGCAGGGTAGGCAGAAGGAACCTAGTGTTAAGACACTCCGTTCCCCACTTTCTGGAGGCATTGCGTGTTGAATGGCAAAACTCAACGCCGCGCTTAACCTAAATATTTCATCTCCTCGAGTGGGGAACGAACCCACAACCAGTCGGTTTTACAGTCACACTTCGTGCCGCTGCGCCACGACTGGCCTCAATCGTACTATAATGTACCTTTTATAAATATATACTTATACTTTAATAATTCTTTAGTCAATTCTCATAACAGTAATATCCTACTGTTAGTAGACTGCAAAAGCGGGTTCTGATCCCCACGACATCATCTACCTTAAATGTGAAATTTTTCTTCTTATTGCCCTAATAACGGAGCTAACAAAAAAGTGTGAAATGAAAAAAATAAATGTAAAAACCAACAACCCGACTACTCTAATCCTAATGAATCTAATCCCAATAAGGGCTTGTATTTCTTCGTTTTTGTTTCTTTCTTTTTAGAACTCGAGTTTTATGTATCTTTATAATTATTTTTTACGATTAGTAGATTACAAAATAAATATTTTTTTAAGTAATAATAGATTCACGCTGTATCCCGCACAGCAGGGTAGGCAGAGTGAACCTAGTTTTAGGACATTCCGTTCCCCACTTTAAAATAAAATGGAAATATAAATCTAAATAAATATTTCATCTTCTCGAGTGGGAGTGACCCACAACCAGTAAATTTTACAGTCACACTTTGTGCCCCTGCGCCACGACTGGCCTCAATAATAATGTATTATTAAATATGTTTATAAAAATGTGAACATGTCAGAATTCGATTCCGCACCTTTGATTTCATCGTAGCGTTACTACTGCGTAAGTAAATACTACAGCGATAATACCCATAAAACTGCAATTTCAGTTTTTACATTTTTTTTATTTTTCCTTTTTATAAAATTATATATTTCTATCTATTTACAGATATCTATGTATTTATCTATAACAGTACTTTAAATAATCTTTATTTGATTTCTTATCTTAACTCTTCTCTCTTTTTGTTACAGTCACCGAAAAGGAAATAAGGCTTTGGTATGTTGGTTTACTATCATTATATTTTTGATATGTTTATGTTTTAGCTTGTAACATTTATTTTATTTTCGTATTGTTTAAAGTTTTCTTAAATATATATTTAAATGGCTTCTAAAATTTCATGATATAAAAAAATGTTATCAATTATATGTATTTATATAACAAATTTAGAATTCAGTTAGCCATAATTACAGTTTTGTAGACTAATTTGGTACATCAAAACTTAATTACAAATGTGATTGCTAAATGCTAATGGTGAAGCTAAGGATTTTAAAGAAAATATAAAGATTTTACACAACTTACACATATTATACATTTATTTAAATCATTATAAAAGATACTTATTTAGAAAACGTATAAAAATTTGAACGCAGCGGGACTCGAACCCGCGCCTCCTGGAAACCGACCAGGCGCTCTGACCACTAAGCCGTGCGTTCTCGCCAAGCTGCGTCGAAATTTTTATACGCTTGTTACAACTTTTTTATGTTGTTAGTATCTCTGTAGGGAGATTTTTACAAATTTCCGCTACCCAAAGATAATTACTAAGAATTATCGTTTGGCAAGAGAGAATACTATTTTTTAAATATTTTTTAACATTTTTAAAGTGTTATTCCACACTTAGGAAAGAAAATACTTATTTAGAAAACGTATAAAAGTATTATACGTTTTGTCTATACTATAACTTTATTTTGGTTTTAATTTTAGTAAAATGTTCCATATACTTATAGTCGCAAATTGTTTTACCTAATGTGAATAAGGCTATCCGATTGAATGTGGGACATAAAAGGTTAAACTTCTCAATGTAACTGTATTTCTCACTTGACCTCTGTAATTTGATAAATGTTCAGTTAATTCTACTTTTCTGTTACTGTCCTTGCTCGTGTACTTTTGTAATATAAGATTAATATATAAATATAGTACGCAAGTGTGATGTACATGAACTCTATATTGCTTTCTATCAAAAAAAACAACTCTCTCACTCTCTCTCTCCGTCTTTTCTTATTGTATAGAGTTGTAAATTTTAAAACGCAGGAATATCAAAAGTATTGTGTTGCTAAATGTTTACATTGGTTTTAAATTAGTTACTCGATGTTACATAAACATTTTGTTACCTATTTATTATTATTGTTCATAATACTATATAAATTTTTATTTAGTTTGTCATAGAAATATTAATTTGTAATTGATGGTTAGATGGTTTTTACACGTACATTTCACTCAATATTAGTAGCGAAGTTCACGAGACGTTATTACATAACATTTTTTTCATTTCTTAGGCACAAAGGTTTCCTGAAGGATTGCCCTAACGGCTTGCTCACCGAACAGGTACTTTTACTTTTGTTATCCTTATTAATACATCTGATGAAAGTTTAATTCGATTATTATTAAAATATATAATATAAATATGAAAAAGATACATTTTCTGTTAAACATTTTGCTATTGAACTTAAATAGATTAATATTTTAAATATAGAATAAGGTAAAAAAGTACATAATTTCTTTGTGTTTAGGGTTTCATCAAGATCTACAAGCAGTTCTTTCCTCAAGGTGACCCCAGCAAATTCGCGTCACTCGTCTTTAGAGTTTTCGATGAAAACAATGTAAGTATGACAGAATATACCTTACTTTATTAATACTTTATATAATTATATAATATGTTTATATAAGTATTTTTTTTGCTCCATCTTGCATTGCCCATGTGCCCCTGTGCTTTTTTTATAACGCATTATATTTGATTTCTTATTTAGAATTTGAACGTATAGCTTAGTGATCAGAGCGCCTAGTCGGTTTCCAGGAGGCGCGGGTTCGAGTCCCGCTACGTTCAAATTCTTATACGTTTTCTAAATAAATATTTTTCTTTCCTAAGTGTGGAATAACATTTTAAAAATGTTAAAAATGTTTGATTTCTTCATTGATTTTGTGAAAAATGGAATTTAAGCGCTAACATTAATCACTGTATACAGAATATGTTGTAACCGCCGAAATATATTTAACATCCATAAGTTTATATTATTATAATGAAAATTATCAAATTAGGTGATAAATTCAACTTAATACATAACATTTAATCCTCTTCATCTGGCAATTATATCGTAGCTTTTTATATAACATGTTTAAAGCAAATTGATACAAATCTTCGATATAAGTAATATAATTAAGCAAGTTATATATAAGCGAGCTCTGTTATTTCTATTATTATAAGGTTTTATTAGGTTAGTGTATTAGTGTATGTGAAATATCTTGCAAGCTAAATTTGACCCACTTCCCAGTGTCCGATTGAGCTGATGACTATAAAATTACAAATAATCAATATTGTTCTTATTCCAAAATGGCCGCCGCAACAAAATGGCGGATAATAAATTTTTGCACAATCCATCTAATATGGGTATGAAATGAAAGGTGTTGATTTGTAAAGTACCACTATGAATAAAATATATAGAAAACTTTTTTTCTGACTCTAAGCTTTGAATTTTAAAAGTCAGCTCGTTTCGTTTAAAAATAAAAATATACCTATAACGTATAACAATAAACATCATTTATTAAATTATTAATTTTTATAATTTTTATAGGACGGATCGATTGAATTTGAAGAATTCATACGAGCGCTTTCGGTGACGTCACGTGGCAATCTGGATGAAAAACTGCACTGTAAGTATGTTACTTTGGCTTGTAATCATTGTATCAAGGTGCAATAGTGTTGGTTCCATTTGAAGTTTCTTCTATACTAGTTATAAGCTTAGCTGACTAGAACTAAATGTCAGACTTATTTTTAGTGGTGCTGTCGAAGAGATCGGTTCAAATAAAAATAATATTTCACGTTGTAATATTTGTATTTAATTTAACTTATTTCCCATAAATTAAAATAAAATCAGCTTCACGCTGTTTTCTGCATACAACAGGATAGACAGAGGAAACCTAGTGTTAAGACACTCCGTTCCCCACTTTCCGCCGAATTTTTCGATGCACTGTGTGTTTGCCCTGGTGCCACAGCGTACAAATGAAAATATTAGTAAATAATAACTTATTCCCTCGAGTGGGGATCGAACCCACAACAGTCGCGTTACATTGTACCCCTGCGCCACGGCGGCTTTAGTTTCCATAAATTGTATATAATAATTTGTGATATATACCACAGGGGCGTTCCGCCTATACGACGTGGACAACGACGGATACATCACTCGAGACGAAATGTATAACATAGTCGATGCGATCTACCAGATGGTTGTAAGTATGATGTTTATATCTACTGTATATTCAATAAAACATAATTATAAAAGCACAAAAACGAATAAAAAACACAGAAACAAGCTACATAAAACAATACCAAAGAAAGAGGTCCAATAGTTTTGAATGTCAGTACTTCGACAGTAATATTGGGCCAACTACACAATTGAAGTATTTTTTAAAACCGATGTACATAAAAGCATTTTTTTTTTTGTTAAGAAGAAAGATTAATCGACGGTAAACATTAAATTTTACAGAGGTTTTTGGCAATAATTAGTTGAGTGTTTCCAAACACACATTTAATTAAATATTTCCAGAGGTTGAAGGATTTTTAGATTTCGCGTTTAAATCTTCTATTTCTTAAAAAAATATAACAATTAATACTTATTAAAAAAATGTTTAAAAACTTGAACGTAGCGGGATTTGAATCCGCACCTCTTTGGAAACCGCCCAAGAGGTTTCCAAAGAGGCGCGGGTTCAAATCCCGCTACGTTCAAATTCTTAAACGTTTTCTTTCCTAAGTGTGGAATATATAACACTAAAAATGTTAAAAAATAAAATTATAAAAATATTTCAATAATATTGGAAGTATAATATTATTAGTCTTGCCCAAAACAATTGGGCATAGACTAATAAGCACTAAGGAAAGTAACGGCTCCTTTGCGTCGCACAATCAGGTTATAAATTATAACCGTATAACTTTTAATAGAACCTGTGCCCAGATATAAACTTTTCAAACTCATCTTAAAAATTATTCAAAATTGAATATTACTTGATTCCTTGAGACTGAATCTAGTCAAAAATTTAATGTAAAGTGATAATAAAAATATAGGTAACAAATGGAACACATATTAAATGGATAGTAATAGAATATAATAATAGTGGTTCTACTTGTAGCAGACATCACTTGAAGTGTTAATAATCGTCCTAACCTAACCAGAGTTAGTCCGCATAATTTTGAAAGAATCCCTTGTAATTTCCGAATTATTAATTATGTCGACTAAAGGACCAAAAACGTAATTGACATTGTACTGTTATAATTTTTCAGGGCCAAACACCGCAGCCTGAAGATGAGAACACACCGCAGAAGCGTGTCGACAAGATCTTCGATCAGATGGACAAGAACCACGACGACCGTCTCACCCTGGAGGAGTTTCGTGAGGGCAGCAAGGCCGACCCGCGCATTGTTCAAGCACTTTCTCTTGGAGGCGATTAATCGACGGTCATCCTCTCGCCGGATTTCTCATTTTCTTCTGAACCCTAAACATATTCCCCGCTTAATTAATTTGCCCCACATTTTAAACTTCTTATTATTAGTTCCTATTTCTTACATATTTAAATGCTTCGTATTTGCCAATATGGACTAAGATTTGTGCGTGGCGACTAATAGGGCGTGCTCTATTTATTATACAAAAAAATATCTTATAGAATACTTAAAATATAAAATAATTTTGTTAACTGTATCTTATCAATATTTTAGATGTAATTTTAACATAAACATCAATATTTAATGTGAAAATTGTATGTGAAAAATTGATTTAACATAATAGTTAAGAGGCAAGTACATATTCGATAGATTTTATCTGCAGTAATGGAAATATGTGGATATCGGGCACTATGCCAATTGGATGACCTCTACATTGCTATGTATGTTGAATCAGTAACTTTTATATCTTCATTTTCAAAATATATTTTTTGTTTTCTATTATAACTATATTGTAATTATTTAGAAAATAATTAAAATATACTAAGAATAACTAAGAATTATTATTTTTAACTTAAAAAAGAAAGAAATATAATTATGATTTTCAAAATGATGTAACATTAATATATCTATCGTAACAGAATCTTTTGTTAGAATGCGGGCAAGGGTATCGTCGCTTACAGATTTCGTGTTGGCAAATTCATTATAAAATGTTTTATTTATTTTTTCTAACTTAAGTTAATATATGTGGATATTTTCGATTTTTATTTATTTTTGCTGTTGCACTCCCAAAATGAGACAAATTCGGGCGAGAGAGTGATTGGCAAAGGAGCCATCGATATATGAAATTTTACAAGTCATTAGAATTTTTCTAATTAGGCCGATGAATCATGTAGCTGCGGCAGTACGGTCTCCACCTCTGCCACCGTGCTCAAGATAACTGTATTGGAACATAACATAAATGTAATGAAGGGCAGTCAAATTGGAAAAGCGTAATATAAAACAATGTGCAACCATTTCACCTCACTTCATCACCACATAGATCAGATGATTATAGTACTTACGCGGCGTTGAGTGCCGCCACTCAGCACGCAATGCCTCCAGAATTCGGCTCCCATGTTACCAACTTCCTCAGACCGTGCTGCAATTAACACCTAGCGTGACTTTTGATTCACAATAACACACTTATATTAATATACTTAGAGACACACGTTCCAACAACAATCAACATCCAAACATAGTGTCCATTCCTCATTAAATATTCAAAGATAGTGAGTGATCTTCGAATATTTTGTTATAAGCAATTTTCCAAAGTAATTGTTAATTGTTGATTAATTATTAGATTTTAAAGACTTGGCCCCATGACGGTTAAATTTGTATTTTGGGACAATATAAAATATTAAAATGATAAAATTTTTCGTGTTATGATAAAAGTTTTGGGTTTTTACAGCCCCTTAGTTACTATTTAATAAAAATAACAAATTCATAGTGGCGTGCTTAGCAGCAATGCCGCTAGTAGGACTACTTACATAAAAAAAATGTAAAAAATATTGTTAAATTTAAAAAAAATGATGGTTAAACTAATTTGAGGGATGAATTGAAAAGCAATGTATTTAAATAATTAATTATACAGTAAAAGCGAACACTACACCCCATAGTGGTAATCGCGTCTATAATATTTAAAAAAAAACAACATTCATTTGTATTTGATTAGAATGTTACACATGCACTGTTTTATAGAAATAATTAAGTGATTTAAAGCTTAATGTGGCGTGTAGTTTGAATAATATTTAAACATTAAGTAAACGCTACGCCCTATCGTACGTACTTATGTATATCTTTTTACTTTTTCTACTTACCTACGTAGCATGTTGCTGTTATTCATACCGTAGACTTATAGGTTACAGAAATGAAACCAGATAATTTATTATTTACTAAATATCCATCCATTCATATTTTCTTATCACCAACAGTCTAATAAATAAAAATATTTGGACAATGTTTCGATGGTCAAGTATTAGATAGGTAGTAGTAAAGTATCGAAAATGAAAAATCAGAAATGTTTTATTGTTCGTCTGAATTATTAATAAGAATAGTTTAATTGATTTTTTTTTTGTAATTTCAAAAAAGTTGTTGTGTATGTGTTTATTATAGCTATGTACAATCGAAAACTACAAGAAAAAAAACTGTGCAGAGTGGAGTAGGTTGGGTAAGAAGGCAGACTCTGGCAAAAGCCGGGATTAATACCAGGAAGAAGAAGAAGAAGTACAATCGAAAACTACCTTTATTAGTAGTTCAAAACAACAATTAGAGAAATTTGCAATTTTTCACTTTCGATACTTAAGGACCGTCGGTTTATTTGTTTCAACTTCAATTTTCACAGCGCAAATTTTAAAAGTCTGCTGTATATAAAATTAACGGTTACTTCGAAGGCTTTACTACCACGCGAAAGCGACATTTGAAAAGGCTTTTTTATTCATTATCTTAATAATATAGACATTATGATGTTATACGGGTTGGATTTATAACTCATAGAGTAGTTTCATTTCACAACCATTCAATATTGAAAAAAATTAATACATACTTTCATAATATCTATTTTTAAAATTAAGATTGATAACAAAGTAAACAGCGACAGAACATGATATAAAACCATACATACATTCATTTACAAGGCACATTCTACAGTTAGGCAACTTTTATATTTACTTAAATATATACTCGCCCAAGGTACCAAAAGATTATTACAATATTATCCAGCTACTACTAAATACATGTTAACGATTTCCAAATTATATTTTTATACCGTAAAAAATGCCAATGGCATAATCTTTAAACGTTTTTCAACTTAAAATGAAAAAAACGCATTTCATGTTGAACAAATAAATTAAAACCACCTACCACTTCACCATTTAAATATTTATGGAAACTTATCGCCTATGAGTAAATTACTGTCGCCGTCACGAAACAACCGCAATGTTTAATAATCTTTTGTGCCTTAGTACAAAATTATAATGTATTGCCATAGAATAATTTACGGTACGTTACATTCATCGAATTGTTAATCAAAATTTCTTTATAAATTAGGTACTAATTAAGGCGCGTTCACAAGAACTAATGTAGATAATCGATCGGGCTGTGTATTTCGAGGTTAAAGATAAGTATTTGGACAAGGTGCGATGCGTCGATTGAAATTTAAAAATTAAAAAATATATTAATATTTAACAAGATTTTAAAACTTTTTCAATTATATCACAAGAAAATTAAAATTTCAGTACCGTCTGTAAAGAGCGCCTATCTACATCATCAGCACCCACCCTCGTGCATCTACTTATTAAGTACACAATACACTCGTATCTTAATAACAAAATGTCAATATAATTGTTAATTGTTAATTATTATAATTAGTTTGCACAAAGCATTATTATTTCTCATTAGTTTAATATATTTACCTAATAATTTTATTATTATTTTTTACCTAAGCATATTTTTTTTAACTGTAGTATTTAAATTTCGGCAGCGAACTGACATTTTTAAGCAAAATATTTAAACGATTTCATATAAATATTCCAATTTGGATGACATTATTCACACATTCACATTTTAATCGAATATAGTATCAGTTTTGACATTATACCATATTAAATAGTACTTCTTAATATTGTAATCTGTTACCATCTTGCGAAGCATTTTGTTGCCGTAGCACTTTTAAATGACTCAGCGATGCATCTGAAAAGTTCTGATAAGAAGAACAGAATCTCATCTCCAAAAAGTGTAAAGATTTTGAGCTTCGATGTGACTTTTAGTCAACATTTCACTCGTTTTAAATGCATACATATTCAATAATAAATGTTTACTTTTTAACATTGTTAGAATGTTAATCCACACTTAAGGAAGAAAAATACTTTTTTAGAAAACTAATAAAAATTTTAACGTCGCGAGATTCGAACCCGTGCCTCTTGAAAACCGCGCCTCTTGAACAATTTCCAAGAGGCACGGATTCATATTCCGCTCAAATTTAAAAATTTTATACGTTTCCTATAAATGTAAATATTTAAATTATTCATGTTTATTAGATGTAGTTTAAATATTAGTTATTAGTACATGTTCGAAGTTACTAAGTAAAAAATTTAAATGTTTAGTATTACAATAAGGTCTCACCGCTTACTTAAATTTAGGAATTCTTGGTTTATTTTCACTTCTAATATATGTAAATGCGCTAAATATTGAAACAAAATAAAATAATCTGCAATATAATTCGTAAAAATATGTACCTATAATGTTTGTTATCCATATATAAATTACATAAAACTTACCTTATCATTCCCCTCCTCGGTTCGCTGCCTTCTAATCGTTTAACAATCAATAGAATTCCTTGAAACTCAATGTAAATATTATATTAATTATTGTTCGCCTACTTTAATACTACTATAATAATATTCACTTTTATTATAAATATTAATAATAAAGTTAATACCAAAAGTGTTTTATTAAATTATGCCCCTAAATTACGTACCTACTTTAGTTTTGACAGAAAACAATAAGGAGATTAGCCTCTCTGTGTTAATTACTTATATTTTTTATAAATATTAGAACATATTTGTATAGAAAAACCAGTTAAGCCTGAGTCGTTCTCGTCAAAAGTCAATGTGAAGTATAACTTATAAAAATTTCAAACTTATCTTGGCGGGTGTATGCACTTATTTTGTATGAAATTAACTGCAATTATAAGTTTGTAATGATTTAAATGACGAAATACCTGTATATTTTCAATTTCGGTTTTTTCTCTTTATTTGTATTGTAAGTTGTTGCTTCGTGCAATATTTTATAAAAAACATTGAATATAAAATATATATTAACTGTACATAAAAATTTATACTTAAAATTAAAAAAAATAAAGACGACTGCATATAAAAAAAACTGATCAAGTGCGAGATGAATTCGCTCTGAGGCCGTCGGCAACAGTTGTGAGTTCAGTTCCCACTGGAAAGAATTATTTTTTACTTTTACTTTTTCGCTCTGATGACGAGGTAAAGCGCGGCGTTGAGTACCACCTCTCAACACACAAACCTCTAGAATTCAGAGGAAAGAGGGTAACGGAAGTGTTATAACAATAGATTATGATTATGCGGCGAAATTCCCACAAAATGCAGCAAAAATTTGCTCGCAAAAACTGTATCATATAGTAATATTTGATTTAGGAACTTATTGTTTTTTCTGTGCTTCTAGGTACCGTAGAGTAGATGGATGTTTGATATTAATTTCATCTATTTAGCCACTAAGCCATCTCGAGATGATAAAATGGTCTTGACAGCGTGGACAGATGATCAACAAAATGAAGGATCACTTTAGGAATTCCATTTTTTTCTCTTCGGCCAGTCGTGGCGCAGGGGCACAAAGTGTGACTGTAAAAACCGACTGGTTGTGGGTTCGATCCCCACTCGAGGAGATAAAATATTTATTTAATTTTATATTTCCATTTCTTCGCTCTGATGTCGAGGCAAAGCGCGGCGTTGGGTTCTGCCACTCAACACGCAATTCTTCCAGAATTCGGCAGAAAGTGGGGAACGGCGTGTCTTTTACACTAGGTTCCTTCTGCCTACCTTGCTGTTGCGGGATACAGCGTGAGGGTGGTTTACAAATGATAGAGAAGTCGAAGTCGAAGAGGAAATCATTAAAAAAATACAGTTGTCCACAACTGTATTTTTTCCTCCTCTACTTTGGAAGTTGGTTAAAAAAAATAGTATTAGGTCCTTGAATTTTCCATTGAAGTGTGTTTCCAGGTAAGTTTTGACTGGTTTTGCCACATGTGGCCGAGCATTATCATGTAATAAAATCACTTTGTCGTGTCTCTGCTCGTATAGTGGCCGCTTTTCTTTCAGAGCGCGACTCAAACGCATCAACTGAAGTCGATAGCGAGCTCCCGTGATAGTTTCATTAGGTTTAAGCAGCTCATAATAAATTACGCCCTGCTGATCCCACCAAATGCAGAGAAGAAGCTTAGAACCATGGATATTTGGTTTTGGCGACGATGTTGATGCGTGACCCGGCATGCCCCACGATTTTTTTCGCTTTGGATTGTCGTAGTGAATCCACTTTTCATCCCCAGTGACGATACGGTGCAGAAAACCTTTTCTCTTTTGCCGTTGAAGCAACAATTCACACATGAGAAAACGTCGTTCTACGTCTCTCGGCTTCAACTCATACGGCACCCAATGCCCTTGCTTTTGGATCATTCCTAACGCTTTTAAACGTTTTGAAACTGTTGACGCATCTACTTGTAACGTTTTCCCGAGCTCTACTAACGTCTGACATGGATCTTCTTCAAGCAATGCCTCCAATTCTGTCTTCAAATTTTGTCGGTGCTCCAGAACGCTCTTTGTCTTCAAGGTCAAAATCATTACTTTTGAAGCGCCTAAACCAGTCTCTGCACGTTGTATTCGACAAAGCATTGTCTCAACGAGAATTCTGTGTGCTTCTGCTGCAGATTTTTTCTGAATAAAGCAGTGCAATAAAATTCCCCGCAAAAACACTTTATTTGGCACAAAAGTACACATTTTCACAAAGGGAAAATAAATATGTAGTTGACACTGTAGTAAACACTATTCTACTATAATTTGAGGTTACATATAGTACTACTTTGGTGATTCGTTACCGTACGAAATTCCATACACAGAGTGCCGTAACGCCATCTTTCAAAAAATAGTAGCAACTTATTCAAGGTCCTAATAGAAAAAATATAATAAATAAATATATTATAATAAAATTAGTCGTCCAATTTTTTTATTATTTTAATTAAAGTTAATCCTTTTATTCCTTATCGGCACAACCGACCTCAGCTGCGGCACAACTCAATATGGGGTTGGTACCTAATACCTTGTACTCTCAAAAATCTTCTCCTTTTAAAAAACTGAAAACTGAAATATTGCACACTTAATTTGAATTATGAAGGACCACAATAGCAAAACATTGTACCTATTTTATACGCATGATGTCAAGATTTATAAAAATTTGCACTTTCCCTGTTATTAATATGAAAATAAGGCATCTTTAAATCGGTGTTATACTCGTATATGTCGAGGGTTCCTAGATATCGAAGAAAACTTTCCAGAATTTTTCAAAAAAAAAAACTTTTTTAAGCGTGTACTTAATCAAAAATTACCCTTGTTATTAGTAACAGTTCAGTTCAGTAACAGCAATAAAAGATACTTGTAATTTTTCACTTTCGATACTTTACCTAGGGGCCGTTGATGTATCCTAAACTATTAATTAAAATAAAAATCATTAAAAGAATCTAACAATCATTTTGGAATACCTAATATGTCATACCTATTTGACATAGTTCAACAGTCAACTATTTATAATTTTAATAATATGGCGCCGGTCTACTAATTGGTTTTTAAATCTTAACTGGTATCGTTAATTTGAATAGTCACTGGTTTTGGTGGAGCCCTATTCAAAATTGGCCTAGGATAAAAATGTACGTGTGTGTAAAATTTTTATATTTTTTATATTTATTTAAATTAATATTTCCATTTTTTCGCTCTGGTGTGGAAGCAAAGCGTGGCGTTGAGTTCCGCCACCCAGCACACAATGCCTCCAGAATTCGACGGATAGTAGGTAACCGAGTGTCTTAACACTAGGCCCATCTGCCTCTTCCCTCTGCCTACCCTGCTGTGTGGAGACAGCGCGAAGCCGATTTAATTTTCATAAACATTTTCTTACTTACTACAAGAAACAAACAAATGTTATAAATCTTTGTGGTAATTCTTTTTCTGGCTTTATAGAAATCTAGAGAAAAAAGTGATTATGTTATAATGAAACCGTGGTGTATTTTTATTATTACCATGTCATAAGTGACTACAACAAGGTTAAAACGAATCGATTTACATAAGAATCATCAAAATCGGTGAATTTTATTGTTTGCTTAAACGCTACATAGAAACATACATACATACATAGACTTATGGACACATTACCCACTATGCATCATAGTAGGATAAAAATAGAGAGAACTGGAACATCTAGATCTCCTAGTACAGTTGGATGGATACCTTTCAAATTGTTGTTGAAAAAATTGACTGCCTTGTCATCTAAACGAGAACGTACTGAGAAACGACAATTTAAATATAACAAGGAAAATGTTGTTAATGATTTAGTCTGAACAAATGTCAAAGGTAAGGAAATACAAAAAAAATTGATATACTTTCTAAATATTAAAGTAACAATATCTAATTAACATGATGAAATGGTTTTGACAGCGTGGACACATGATCAACAAAGTGAAGGATCACTTTAGGAATTCCATTTTTTTCTTTTCGGCCAGTTGTGTGTTTGGTGTAACAATCTCTAAGTAATATGTGTTGTGTAAATTATTTAATAGTTTATAATTTCGAAGCATCAATAACAAAATCAAGAACAAACGATTTAGTAACCTTGTCCTCCCATAATTTATATTTGTCTCCACGCCGTATCTCGCATGGTACAGAATACTGAGGGGAAACCTAAGACATTTGTTACCCAGTTTCCGCCCAATTTTCGACACGTTGCGTTTCGAATAGCTGAACTCAACACCACACTTAGTTTTGTTACTAGAGTGAAGAAATGAAAATAATTAATTCCAGCGAGTGGGAATTGAATCCACAAACGTCGCATCTACAGTCGAGCGCTGTGCTGCTGTGTCACGACCGCCTCTTCTACAAATATTGAGTACAGATAAACAGCTACGCCATCATGACATCAGCATAAAACGAAAGTAAAAAAGTAAATATTAATTCGATGCATTTATTTCACATTACAACTGTAAGTTAATTTTCTTCGGCACAAACAGTAGATTCTACCAAAATTGACATGACAATAAGGACCGTCCACATAATAAAAACTTAGTAATTTTATTTATACCTTGAAATGTACAGAATTTAAAAGAAAAAAATGCTATTAAATTATTTATTTTAAATGCTATAAAACAGATAATAATAAAATGACAAAACTAAGGCACATTACAAGATATAATATATATGAAATACTATCACTATTAATAATAATTAATATATCTTAAAAATGTGCTATGTTGTTATTACCATAACAGAATGTAAAATGATTTATAATATATTTATATGTCGACACTGTATTGCCAGAAACGGTTAGTAATTGGTTTGATCTCTAGCTATTAAAAATATTCCGGTTCCGGTCAAATTCCATATAAGAATATATTTCTCATAAGAATATTAGATCAGACCGAGTACGAGCCGTGACCGGCACTACAATGTAAAACCACCCAAAATGTTAGACTTGCACTGGTACAATTATTACATCATATGCCATAAATCAAAAACAAACATTGCATTCTCGCACCGCCCAATTTTTAAGACATTGCGTGTTGATTAGCGGAACTCAACGCCGTGCACTATTTTGCAACCAGAGCGACGAAATGATACTTATAATACATACTAATACATACTATAATATTAGGGTATTGATACAAATATTTTTGTTAGCTAACCGTGAACGATCCTTATTACAGTATAAGTTTATACAAAATGCATTATTACATATATCTAGATAGTATCATAAAGGACTATGCTAATTTAGAATCTGAGTGTGAGAGTGTGAGAACTATGCATTTTAAATTAAGGTACACTTTACAAACTCACAATCAAAATTTTGTGTTCATAAGTTTCTTCTTTAAGTAATAATACAGTATAATAATATTATAAAATAGGTTATTGTTTTTATTTTTTTTTTACTAAATAATCGTGGAAACTTCACCTATGTGTAGAATATAATTTTATAATATTCTTATTATTTTATATAAATAATAGGATGGAAAACACTATACAAATATGAAATGAGCAAATTAAATAGCAGTAATAATAAAATGCCCTCTAGAAATTTCTACCTTCATAATCTTAAATTTTGAAATGGCCTTAATATTGCAATATTTGTTTAAAAAAGCTAATTAACATTACATAAGGAGGTACATAAGGTTACATAGTTTTAGATATAAGTAAGTTATTTAGATAAATATTTTTAACATCACTTCTGAAATGTAGTTAGGTCAATATAGGAAGGGTTTTGGAGGACTTGATTTCTTTGAACAATTTTGTAATACACAACACTCATTCCGCACCATAAAACTATATTAACTAATAAAAAATAAATAATAACTGGCAAATAAACATATCATACAGAACACACATGCAATTTGAACTAAATAAAATATGAATCTAAAAATATCACTCATCTCAGGAACATTAACAAAACAATGTATGAAACAATACATACACTCATAAACCTGACAAAAAGACAAGGCACTTATAATTGCGAATCCAACATTCATCAGGCAGGACACTGTCTAAGAAACTCTGAATCAAAGTAAATAATGGTGACAGTCATGTCGTCCCGGAACATTCTACTGACGTCGGGTGATAAGCTCAACAAGTGTGCCAGCCTCGAATGATCCACGCCGTACTCGGTCCCGCCAATGGCGTGCCTTATCAAGTGGGTTGCAGCATTTCTGTCCTTAGGTTTTATTTTCAAACTCTCCTTTCTATGCAACAGAAGATCATTTATATCACCAAGTTGAATATTCTTCTTTGGCAACTTGAGGGGATTGAAAAATACTTTGCCTTTCATATGTTCACCGATAAGTTTGACCGCTTGAATCGGCGTCATCATATCCCACAGGCCGTCCGAGGCGATTATTAGAAACTTGTCTTTCGGTGTTAATCTGTGATAAAAGATGTCCGGCCTGGCAGTGAGGTACGGCGGGGTGTAGTAGTTTGCCGGGATGGCTTTCTGCCCAATCAATGGCACCACAACTTGCGACAAAACGTCAGATTTCCATTTGTATCTGTAGTCACCCATACTACGCAAAGGCGCCAGTTCACCGAGAAGCCTGTCCCTTCTAATGACAGTTTTCCTCTCCTCATCAGGATGTTCGTTCCAAATTCTTTTAAGCTCATCAAAATTTTCTGTGTTATGCTCCTTTGTTATCTTCTTTGCTATCCATTCGTTCTCCTCGGTCATGGTGCCTAAAACGGCATTGCAGTCACCAACATTAGCCACGTACAAGTGAGGCCCATCTATATAAGAGAAGCAAACGACTGCACCTGACAACGCCACAGACAATGTCTTTGGATTTACAACTCCATTACTTTTAAATATATCTATAACTTCTCTTGACAAATCACTGTCTAATTGCAAGATTCCTTTTTCTAATGATGACTGAATGTCAACCACATCGTTGGTATTTTCAAAAAGATTTTTTAAATAGTAATTAAAACTTTCATCATAGATATGTTTCAAATCTTGAACAATTTCAGACTGAAAAGATAAAATGAATATAATTTCTTTATGATTATTGATTGTATTATATATATTTTTTTTATTTAGCTAATACTTACTCTATCATTATAAGTCTCTACTAGTAATTCACGAGGTTCTTGTTTCATATATTTTTCTAATTTATTCAATGGTAAAAGTGCAGCAGCTATGTACTTGAAAAGTCTTTTAGATATCACTTGTGCACAAGCAGGGCCTCCATGACCATCAAACACACCCATAAGAAATCCTGTAATTATAAATAATAAAAAAAATATAAAAATATGTATAATGTAATTTTAAACTAAAGTTTCAGGCAATTCAATAAAAAAAATTGTAGTAATTTCATCAATTTGCCTAAATACAATAGTGAAAACTACACTTAAATTAGTTAGGCCGATGTAGAGTGGGAACAAATGCACAAACAGACAAAAATTTGCCTATAATAGAGTTTCTCACATATCTTTAATGTACAAACAGTTATTAGTTACAATTTTATTATAAGTAAGGATAATGCACTATGTAATTTTTTTTCATTTTAAAATGTGAAAATTTTGAAGTACCTACTTGTAAAGCTTTATTTTTGAATAAAGAATATTTTGATTTTAACATAAGCAACTGCTAAAATTTGTGATATTTTTGTAACAATCTTCTAATCTACAAAACCATCCTTAAGCTAGTATGGATTTATGGACTCTGGGGAAGTGCAGCAACTCCAACATTACAGAAATAATAATACAGAGACTGCAGAATGACTTTCTAAAAAAACAGCCAATACACCATAATAAAGGTAACAACACAGTGAAAGCTAATATAAAGACCTACTAAAGAACCATACCAATATCCTCACATCCCACATACTCAATATCAGTTATCGTAAGCACTTAAAGCTATATGATATTCAAGAGCTTTTGCTTCCATTGGGAAGTTCGCTGGCAAAACATGTTACCTAAACAAAATCTCCTTATTGAGTGATCACAGAACATCTAACTATTAAAAAAAACTTTGTAACCAGTGCACCAATTATTTATCTAGCATTACCAAGTAACACAACACAATATGTTGTAAAATATATTCATAATCCAGTGATAGATTAAATGAAATCATTAATAATAAGTCACACCACTATTCTTTTCTGACTTGTTTATATTTCATATTTCAGAGTTCCTAATGTAACTTAATTCAATTAGATTAATTTTTAGGACAAGTAAATATTTTAGGTACTAAAAGTCTGGTGTCTTGAATATAGAACTTAGAAGCTACTGGCATTATTTCTATGTACATTGGAACAGGTATTCTATTGGAAACAAATATCACCAAAGTATGTCATTTTTCATCATCATACTTTCCAATGAACTAACTGGGAATATTCAAGTTAATTTGTATGTGGAAAAAGTCAGAGGGAGGGGAATTGTGGAATCTCTTCATAGTTTATCAGCTTGTTCACATTTATCATTAATTTATGTCTAGAAAGCACTTTGAAGACAAATTTGGTGTTAGCTGAGATAAGAGTTTAGACAGTGAAAGTGTTTTGATGCACATTAAATTGTATAAGCTTAAACTAGGGTTGCAAGTGTCAGGTGACCCTACAAAACAATGGGCTTGGCACAGTGAATCCATAGAGTGCCTAGCATTCAATAAAATACCTAAGTTTCTTTGGTGACTGGTGACAAAATTGCTTGCAGATGCATTTGCTGTCGCTAGAAATATTTTTTTTTAACTTGTAAATTCACTCTATCCACATTTACTGTATAATAAAAATTATTTTAAAGAAAAAAGTAATTACTACTACTACTTATAGTCTTTAAACAATCATATAATAATAATTTTATAAGCTAATTTTAATACCTGGTGTCATCTTGCATTGTGCTTCACATCGAGTATCTTCAATTGGGTTGTTGGATGGTAATTGGTTAGAATCATAGGACTTGACTGAGCCATAAACAAAGTCCTTGTTAAATTCATTCTTACGAAGTATGGCAGTGACCTAAAATATATTACATAGTGTTATATATATTATAAATATAATTCTTTTGTAAGTTTTATTGTTTTTTTTTACTTTTACATTATTTCCTGCAGATAGCAGGGCGAGCAAAGGGAACCTGGGAACCCAGTGTTAAGATATTCTATTCCCATTAAGATACTTTCTGCCAAATTCTGGAGGCATTGCATGTTGAGTGGGGAACTCAACATCTCGCCTTGTAACTTTATTTGAAATTTTCAAATTGTCACATTTGCAACTGCAATAACCTGCATGCACCTTTGCCACTACTGGCCTCAGAATAATGAGGCTGGAGATTGTTTTTTTAATATACAGGTTCTTTGGAGAAGTTGAAACAACATTATTTTAATAAAATAAAATTTGAAAACTCAGTACACTCAAATATAAGTGTTTTTTTGCCTTTTAACCATTTTTTTTTCTATTTAAAAATATAACTTTAATAAGAATTAATAAATATATGTTACTCTTTTACATAAATATATATACTTACTTCTTGTGGTGATAAAAGTACTTCAACACCATCTTTTTGAGCTTCTGATGAAGTGTACGAAGAGTGGAAACATCGGGAACCCGAGGAAATACAGTTAAGAAATGCGCGGTCATCTGATACGTAACTCTTACACCATTTATTGAATAATTTTTGCTTGAAGCTATTATCTACTTTTGAACATGCGTTAATTATTACATTCAGAATAGAATGATTCATGTTTAGACCGGGAATAAACCGGGCATGTTACGCAATCACAGAAAAAATCAAATTTTTACTTGTTTAATAGCTTAATATTTGATTTTAAATTTACTTTAACAGTTTAAATTTGTCAATTTTATTACATCTTTTTTGTAATTTTAGCCATTTTTAGTTACATTACAATAAAAAAACACTGTTTTTTATATAAATATCCTATACATATATATTTTCTGTATTCTGTTTTAGACCGTGCATTGAATAACTTCTATTTTCTAAAAAGCCACAAATGACATACCACAGACTAAAAAACTTTGAATGTACATTTTAAATTATTAATAAAATGAGAAACTACAGATTAGTAAGAAATTGTCACTGCTTATATTTCGGTTAAATACGCTTCTCTGGTAAAGAAGAACATTGAATTTTAATTAATTTTCGCGTTTTATTACCTCACTACAAAGCATTAGTAACAACCTGGCTAGGTAGTTTTTCAAAATTCATAAATCTCATGTCTCTCATGTTTATTTATTCCTTAATGGTAAGATATTTTAACAATATAATCAATTTCGATGATTAAATGCTTATAAAAATATATTTAAACTAGAGGGCGCGCGCCGCTTCGCCCGCTTATTTGGACCCTTAGGGGTGAATTCTAAAAAAACCACGAAACACATGTTCAATAAAATATTTTTAACAGTCTGAATTTAAATTTTTATAAAAATCGGTGGCAATTTAAAGATTTTTCCATATAAATTTTCAACCCCTTATTTGAACCCTTAGGGGTTGAATTCTAAAAAATCATGAAACACGTGTTCAATTAAATATTTTTAAGAGTCTGAATTTCAAATTTTATAAAAATCGGTGCCGATTTTTAAAAAAATCCATACAAACTTTCAACTCCTATTTCATCCTTTTAGGGTTAAAATTTTTCAAAATCCCTTCTTAGTGGATGTCCAGATTACAAAAATAAACATCAGTCCAAATTTCACGTTTCTACGCAGAGGGTTACGGCTGTGCGTGCGTCTTACCTCAGTCAGTCAGGTAGAAGTCCTTTTATATATATATAGATAGATAAATCACAAAAAAAATATATTAGCTTTTGTTGAAGTAATAACTTCTTATGGGGGGGTTTACCACTTCGTTACGTAACGCGTAAAGGCGCCATCTGTATGGCTCCTCTTCTCTCACTCTAACCCACAGCGCTATCTGCATTTCAGACAGACGCTTCTCTCTCCTCTCGGTTGGCTTTTAATTCATAAGAGCCACTTTCGTAAGCGAATTACGACTAAACATTCATTTTAAAGCAAAATTCGTTTTGTTTTTGTTGAAAATGACACCCTGAGAGGATTACTTAATTACTTTGTAATTATTAATAATAAATATCGTTCAACTTACATGACTATTACTATTGCTAATTTTTTAGTTGAGCATAATATTTAATATAAAAATATAAATATCATTTAACCTTACCGTGGGTTACAATAAAACGTTATAAATTAAACTTAAGGATATACATACAACAATAATCGCAAACACACTGATGCATTTAATATTATATTTTTTGATGTAAATATTCATCTACTTTTCAGGATTGAATAATAAGTTGATATATATCATCATCGTCATCAGCCTATCCTAGTCCACTGCTGGACATAGGCCTCTCCAATGGGACGCCACTGAGTTCTATCTTGACCTTTTCGCATCCAGTCGATGCCAGCTACTTTGCGAATATCGTCACCCCATCTAGCTGGAGGACGTCCCACATTACACTTGCCGAGGCGTGGTCTCCACTCTAAAATGCGTTTACTCCAACGGTCATCGGTTCTGCGACAAATGTGACCAGCCCATTGCTACTTCAGCCTGCTAATCCTTTATGTTATATATACATAATGATATTATAAAAAATACAAAATAAGTTTTTTCTCACACTTACAGCATAGGAACATTTAACTAAAAAAAACTTTTGAATTACCGTGCCAATATTATAAAATATAAATATTTCTCCATGTTATTTTTATTAAAAAATATATAGATAGTTATATCACAAAAATATAATAAATAACTGGAAAATAAATTTATTATAATCAATAAAATGTTGATTCAACGGCGTAGCTTAGCAATGGCAATACTTAATATAACCAGAATATGGCACTTGTACTTAAAAAGAAAGAGAACGCATGCGCAATGCGCATGTCGAATTCGTCATTCATCTTCGTTCATCGCTGTGGCCGACATTTCAGGATTATCTATCTTGATCTGTTAAATTTTACCTACGAATAACAATATTTAATACAAAATGCCGTTCCAAGTATTAACTATAGAGCCGCAAAATGAACTGAAGTTCAAAGGTAAGTGATTTTCAATCTGTACTTAGAAAACTGCAGCCGCCGCATTACAACTTGGGCAGTATAGGTCGTGTTAACTGCTGACAAATGGAGTTTCTATTTCCAGATATCGGCATTTTGTCAGGGTGCGGTTTTATATATTCCTATTTCTTATCATTTAAATGTGACTTATAATGGACGATAGTCATAATATACGACCGTTAACACTTATTAAAGCACTACATACATTTCAATACGGAAAATATTCTACCCCCCCAATTAGGTTCACTTCTACTTCCAACGTTTTGACCTATAGTACTGTGATGCTACTGGTTAGCATAGATATAATGGATGTATGATAATTAAAATGTTTTACATATTCTGTTTCACTGTTTATTAGATTGTAAAATTTCATTTGTCTTTATCATTTTTACTTGTCATTATTGCAATATTCATGCAATGACAGATTAGTTATATTGTGACACTTTCTAGTCCTATGCTACTAAGTTGTTTTAATGATTATTATCATTGCAGAAAAAAATATTTGCTATTTTTAAATGACTCACAGATTCAGACATGTACTATTAATACTGTTGAGTTGTCAAAAAGAGTATATCTTTATCAACTTAAATCCATGAAATTTTAAAGAAATCATTTAATTTTTATTTTCTACTCTCCTCTCTACTCTCTCCAAATAACTATATTTCAATTGCAAAAATTATATACATTTATTTAAAATTGAAAATAGTACACATTGATAATACATACAAATAAAACATTAACATAATGTTAATAACAATATGTTAATGTATACTTTTCCCTACTATGAAATATATAAATTAATTGTCTATACACTAGTTATATTGAACAATTAACAAAACTTATGTTACTAACAGTATTAAAATAATTTGACTTGCCGAGAATTTGCCATGTGAATATTATATGAGATATTAGTTGATTGTTTTAGCTTATTTTGAATATAGCAGGCTATGTAGAGAGAACCCAGTGTTAAAACTCTGTTCCCCACTCACTGACCAATCTTAGAGACATTGTGTATTGGTAGATGTCAACGCTAAGCTTTGTCATATTACCAATGTCAATTAATGGAAATAATTCAATCCCCAAAGCTGAGTTTGAACTCACCACTGTAGTACTTACAGACAGATACTATGCCACAATTGCTTTTGACAGGACTAATTATTTTCATTATTCAAAATGTTATTCGCACTTAAAAATTAAATTTTCCTTTTATCAATGTGTTAGTTGATACAGAATACTAATTGCACATGGTGACTCCTTGCCCCATTGTCAGCTTATTGGAGGCAATCTGGTTCTATCTAACAAGCTTTTGTACTGTCTGTGTGATTATGATAACTATAAATGAAAACAGTATCAAAAAAAAATATCATATAATGTAGAGTAAACTATACTGTTCCCACTGACATTGATTGCCTGATTAAAAAAAAATATTGTTGTCACTTAATTTTGGATTATTTAATGATTATTTTATAGTAAAATTAGAATTGACTGAATTGCTATGTTTTTAAAAAGCTGATTTTCGTAATGGTCATTTTCTTAAAGACTAAATTACTTGAATGCTTTATTCATTGTGACTAAGTTAAAAATTTATTAAAATTTATGTTAAATTTTGAATAGGTACCAATGTCTATGTCTCCTGTGGACAATCACTGTCGCTCCCCCCTTAAAGATTTAAAAAATAATAATTAAATGA
Source organism: Heliconius hermathena (assembly GCA_013403705.1). NCBI lineage: Eukaryota > Metazoa > Arthropoda > Insecta > Lepidoptera > Nymphalidae > Heliconius > Heliconius hermathena. The sequence goes on along the minus strand of JAAIXJ010000531.1, from coordinate 232,097 downwards.
ATTTTTTGACGTATTGCGTGTTGAGTGGCGGAACTCAACGCCGGGCTTTTGCCTTGGTGCTATAGCGAACAAATGAAAATATTGAAAACTAATAATTGAATCCTTCAAATGGGGATCGAACCTACAACCGTCGCTTTACAGTCACACCTTGTGCCCCTGCGACACGACGGCCTGTCTAAAGATTTTTATTTTCTTTTTATTATACCTGTATTGTTCGTAACGGATTTTTTGTCTTTAAATTGCGTACGCTCAATAGAAGAGTTGATCATTGTGTAAAGAAATGATAAACATTTAGTAAGTTATACCCGTACATATTTGTATATTTTTTATGACAAGGCATTTAAGTTCTGCAAGTAGGCAACAGCTATATGGCTTGCTATATAAACATATTAAGATTTCATTTCAACGAAACACAAAATATGCTTATACATCATAATAATATATTTTTTGTATACCTATATCTTTAACTTCTATTAGTACCGCTTATATTGGTGACAATTACTCCAATTCGTATTGTCGTCGCGCGCCACTCGTCTCAATTACTCTGCTTTATGTATGTATTATTATTTTTTTAGCTTCAGTAGTATTGAGACACTCCGTTCCCCATTTTCCGCCGAATTCTGGAGGCATTACGTGTTGAGTGATGGAACTCAACGTCGCGCTTTGCCTCTACACCAGACCAAGAAATGAAAATATTAAATATTTCATTTCATCGATTGGGAAGCGAACCCACAACCAGTTGCGTTTACTATCACACGCCAACGCCACGACTGACCTCATTGTTCCAGATGTAGCATTTGGAAAATACTTTCGTAAGGTGTAAATTAGGCTAAACTTATTTTATTCTTGTTCATCTGAAGAAACTATTAGAATTATTATATGTATTTATATGACAACACCCGTACATAAACGAAACTTCGAAATCAAACCAATCAAAATTTCCGACTATTGCTTAAAGATATGGTCATTATTATTGAATTTTTTAGTTGACTTTTCAGGATTGTTTGAGCAGGGCTACACAACCTACATGAAGCTGACGAATCCTTCAGAACATACCGTCTTGTTTAAGATCAAGACCACAGCCCCAAAGAAATATTGCGTTCGTCCCAACTCTGGTGTGCTCGATCCTAATTCTAAAGTTGACATAGCTAGTAAGTGGTTGTTTTTTCTTTCTCTGTCTCTTCTCTCTTAAACTGAATTAATTGCATTTATTTAGTTTTAAACATTTTTTGTAAATCATATGTTCGAAAGGATTTACGATACATTAGTTGTTGGTCACGGATAGACTCGGGCGTAGCTGGATTTCCAAAGATGTAAACTACTAAATATAGGCAATTAATCAGGTTTAAGAGTTTCATTTTAAAATGTAAATGTTTATTTGTTCACATTTAAATGTATCCTGTATATTTTTCACGAAATATATATTGCGTGTTTTTTTTATTACGATTTGCAGTTACGCCACAGGCCGTTCACGTCGACTCCAATGAGAAACACAAACACAAATTTATGGTGCAAAGTGTTATTGCTCCAGAAGGAAAAACTAATATAGATCAAGTGGTATGTTTGTTTATTTTCCATATATTTTTGATTCTTTCTCTTTATATTTATATGCCTTACATATTGGGGATGCCAGTTAAGTTAATATATGAACTTTTTAGAACACGCTATAAAAAAATATAACAATAAAAGTAAAATTATCTTATTCGTTTTTTTTTTAATGTATTAGAAAGCAATATTTAAGCTAATATATTGAAACATCCGTATTTTGTGTGAGTACTGCAAATATGTACATATTTGATTGAGTGTGTGTGCAACAGTCGTTTATTCCAAACAAAAAGCAATTTATTCATTTATTAATTTGTTTTATGATTCCTCCATTATATAATTGTCGTGGCTAGTTTCTATATTGTATTTCACAACAATATCTTGTGTCGTTTGTCTTGCAGTGGAAGGAAATTAGTCAGGATCAGCTAATGGACTACAAGCTGAAATGTGTATTTGAAACACCTAGGGGAACAAATCTTAACGTAAGTTTATTATTTTTTGTTATTATTTAAACATATAAATGACCTTCGATCGTTGACTATCCTTTTTTTTATTAATTTTAATGTACTTTTATATAAGTTTTAATTACATTATAAATATAAATATTTATAATAATAATCGAGTATCTATGCTTATTTTAATATTNATATTTATATATTAAAATATCATAAATTATGCTTAAAGAAAAGCTAATAGCTCATATTTCCATTTCACTTATTTTGACATAGCATTTTTATGTGTTACTTTGTTGTAATCATTTTTATTATGATGGACAAGTGTAATGAGCCATATTAAATTAGGTTCCCAATTTCATATACCAATTAAGTAAATGACATACTTACTTAAAGATTAAATGAGTATACGATTTTAATCTTGCTGTGTTAGGAGACTGGTATTATGGACAGGCGATGACTGTGGGTTCAAATCCCATTAGGAGAAATTTAATTCATTTGCTGAGATAGTTCTGTGGATGAAAACTGAAGAAAAGTGATTTCAAAGTTGACACTTTCTAACTACATAAAATACTTGGGAGATGCGTGAAAATAAACAAAATAAAAATAATGCAATACAATTTAGTAATTATAATTTAACTGACATTACGAAAGGATGCCGGAGATAATGTCGCTCAGAATGAAATCTCCAAGAAACGAGTAGCGGTCGCCGCAGCGGAAGACTCAAAGTCACTATCAAAGGTACGTAACTTTAAACAAACTTTTAAGTAACACTTCCACTAACTTGTGAAACTCATGAACACTTACTATGTAGTGCTAGTGCGCTTTTTCGAGTTTTATTTGCTCGAAATAATCAAAATTTAATCATTTATACTATATATAATCTACATCAAACAAAAAAAAATGTATCTCGTTAGGAGAATTCATGACATTTGTAATATTTAATCAGACATCGATCGCTATCACCCCGAAACCGTTCTAGTTATCACGGGCCGGAAGTACTCATCAAATATAGAAATAGCTTTTATCAATATTGTTAAATAGAAATGTCGTTTTTAGTCTTGTTACTTTTTTTATATATAATATATATAAATATGTAAGTTGAGGTGATGTGAATGTACGTACGTTTATTACATATTTCCTTGTTATTGCCCCCATGATATAGTATTTCCGACTGGTGAAGTACCACATTATATGCGACTCCCCCTAAGCATGGGTTGATATCCAGTATGTTCCCGCATTAAAGATAATAATATTTAGTGAAATGTACGAAATACAAACACAAAAAGTAAGTCCGAGCTTGGCATGTTCCATATATATTCCAGGATGCTGTAGAAGGTCTCCAGAATGATGCTAAGAGGAAGGATGATGACCCAGCACCGGGAGCTTTAAATGCAAAAACGGTACTACCATTTGTTCCACATCTTACCGTAGACCATTATAGTGTTTGAAAGTTTATACTGTATTATACATTTTATACTCATATTCACACACATTCAACATCTTTCCTCTATTTGTTTGTACTTGACAGACTAATCTATGAAATATTGATTATTTATAATGTATTATTATATAAATATATATAAATGTGTATTGAGCTATGTAATTATCACTTTTTTATTTAAATATATTTAATATTGATATTACTAAAAGACAAAAAAAACAATACAATAATAAAAGCTAACGAAACATTTTATATAAATGTAGTATATTTCAATGTGATTAAATAATACGTACATATGTATGTAAGTATAATGTTTTAATATAAAAAATAGCGAACACAAAACAGTGAATGTCAAAGTAAACTAGTAGTTTAGGAGCACAGTCGTTATATTTGGGAGCCATCTACGGATGACGTCACACGTTCAGTTGGGGTTGGGTTTCGTGATAACAAATTTCAAAGTTCCGCAATTATACACACATCATTGCGGAACTTCTGTTATAATTTAATAATCTTAATAATCTGCAGGTGTAAAATTGAAAAATATGTCACGTCACACTAGTTTGGGGGTTCCAGCTGTGACAAAGTGGGGTTGCGCCACAGATATGCAAGATTCGTGTGACGTAATTTTTGGGTGGCCCCCTTAGTTACACAGTATAACGTATCTAATTTATATGTCGTACACTCTTTGCCTGCTAGTCGTTAGACACTATACGTGCATGTTCGTTATTATTTGCATATACTTGACGTGCCGGTTGAGTATGATCTATCTGTATTTTTTTATTTTTTTTTTCATTTATATTTCCAGACCGCTTTCCCAAAATCTGAAAACCTCGAAAGCGATTTGCAAAAGGCGACGAATGAGGTCATTCATTTGAGGGAGGAAGAAAGCAAATTAAGACATGAAAATCTGCGATTAAAAGTGAGTCTCTCTTGGGTTAAGTTTTCATACATCGCCATGGATGGGGGGGGTTGATTTGCAAATACGTCGACTTTTGCCACTTGCTTACACTCGATGTAAGTGGTGTTCGGCCTTTCATATAAAATCTTTTAGGTTTTATTGAACTGGCTATTACAGTGTAAACTCCATGCAACGCCATTGGACGAAATCATTTAATGTCCATCCAGTCCTAAAGTCATTCTAAGTTTGTCTTTGGTTTGTTATTTTGTTGCTATATTCAAACTAGCTCATAATCAGCTTAAGTATCGACAGAAAAGTACCGATATTATTACTTTTATAATGCTCGTTACTTGTACAATTGAATTAAAATTTCAAATATTTTCTTTTTCTCCATTTGGCACTCAATAAAGCCATAAAATTGACGTTACGCGGAGTTTACATTGTAAATGTATATATATATATAAATAAATGTCGCATGTCCTCTATCCGTGTATTATCTCATACATTGGTGTATTCTAATAATGTATAATGTATGGTACAAGTATATAAATGTGCACGCCGTTGTCCATCCTGCATGTATCACACACTCTTGTTGTTTACAATTTTTTTTAATATATATATTGTTATATGTACAGACACACACATTAGACACACTTCATGTTTATATAAAACTCATTTTTATTATTAATATTAAATCTTATAGCAATTTTTTTTATAATATATTTTTTCACCGTGTCACTATATTGTTTATCACATCATACCATACTTATCACTATATTATTATCACACGAATATATAATAAAATATATATTTCGGTTATTTCAAATTACATAAAATCCTTTATAAATTATATTGATGTTGTTAAAAACGTGAACGTAACTATCATGGATGTTACAGTGCTCCGTATCAGTAACGGAAACTATCGAATAACCGATATTAATAACGAGAGGAGTGTAAAAGGGACTTGTTTTGATACATTTTTGATTCTATTTAGCCTAATAATAAAGCCATTTATGACGAAACTTAAATATATAAAAAAGAAATTGATAAAATAATAGCCGAAATAATTATATTACATAAATTAAATTATATTACATAAATAATTAATAACTGAAGTAGTTCAAGACTAACGCATAATCCAAAATAATATTGTTTCCTTAACTCGAACTGAAATTCGATATTATTTTTCCTATATCCGTATCCAGATACGAAATGTTACACCCGTAACATCTCTTATAAATGTCATGGTAAATATATTTTAAAATTGTGGTAGTGACATTTCCCATTTTAAAATAAATATTTTAATTTTAATATGGAAAATTAATAAGTAGTAGAGAAAAATATTTACTGAAAATTGATAATTTTTTGTAACGGAAATTTTATGACATATATACTCGTATTATAATATAGGGTATTTAAAAAATACATTAAATTATGTGAAGGTGTTAATTTTCCTTACTAAATAAATAATTATTTCCTTATATTTAAATATTATATTGTATTTTGTACAAAAGTTAGATTTGATAATACCGTTTGCCCGTTGCTCATTTTGCTTATTGTGAAAAAACTTATTTACACTTTTTTTACCATTATTGAAGAAAAATATATTTTATAGCTTAGTTTATATAATGCATAGCGAATTGTTTTTTGTATTTTTGTATAATATGAATACAAGAATATTTATTGTCTAAAAAAAACGTAGTCATCACGACTACGTTTGCACGTGATAATTGTGGGTTCAAATCTCACTTTGATAATAATACTTGTGTTAAAAACACAATTTCCTTTTAAACGTTAAAAACACAATTTCCTTTTAAACACAATTTCCTTTTAAACGTTTAACGTTACAAATCTTCTATTCTCCAAAATACAAGAGAAATGTGAAAAGAAAAAAAAACTACTTCGCTTATGGGTTCACCTGTGAAATAGCGATAAAGTTTTATTACCACCCATCTATGACTACTTTGGGTATCGAAGACGAATAAACGATACTAACAGGATTACGTAATCTATCGTTGTTTCGTTTTATATTTTACGCGATCGCTACCTACTATCGACCAATGAGTCACTATAGTAAACTATTGGTGGAATATGAAATAATATTGAACTAAGATGTTTCAAACGTTTTTCTTTTTAATATTTAATTGACCTTTAATATTGATTTTGCATTGCTTCTATTATATATTTCACATAATATGTCTAGAACACATTGTTCTCTGCTCGGCGACGGTGGTCCTTTATGTGGCTGGCGCGAAGCTTTTTGTTTAAATTGTGCACACGTCTATCTATTTGGGTCAGTGTAGTGGTTCTTGCTTGAGACGCAGCCAAATGAAAATGGAGTTACTTTTAAGTTTATATATTATGTTTATTTTTAACCTTTTTTCAATTTTATTCAAGATCTAGATTTTGTTTTTTAGTTGCCTACTCTCTTTATACTAGCTTCCATTACTAGGAGATTATTTGGATATCGCCAATACCAGAGAACAATATTCTTTTTATACTATATATTGTTATTTTATCTCCTTAGAGATGGCATTTAAGAAAGAATTTTTAATGGAAATTGAGGTTGCGTCAAGCTCTGCTTTGCGATCAATGACACTTTTCTACACGTTCATATGAAGTATAATAATCTTTCTTCTTTTCTTTATTTTTTATTACTATAAATTTGTTATTGATACTATCGTTTATATATGCTATATTATATTTTTCGCTTGTCAATATGTATATGTATATGCAAATGGCAACGGGCAAACGTTAGACTTAGACAGTATTACATTATAGTAACATGCAAAAAGTAATATACAAAAAAATAATGGATCCTTTATAGAAATATAAAATTATGAAAATTTATAATATTAAAAAATGTGCTTGCGCTCATAGCTCATGAAATTCACAATTAAACAAAGCGTTGTCGACCGGCACAACGATAAAAGAAACATGTACAAAACAGCTACTGTTCGAAAGAAGTGCTGCCATCTTTTTATTTTTTAAACATTAAAATTGTTTTTTTGTATCACTATGTATTTGCATCGTATTCATGTGAATAAGAAAGTAAAATTCAAATCTAGCGGCATTTAGCGGCGTCCCAAAAGGTTAATTGTATCGATGTAACTGTATCAAATCCACATGTATCGATACATAATATTATTGCTTTGCTTTGTATGACATCGTAATATTGTCCTGTGTGTTCAGTCGGTATGCGTTGTAGGTTTCTAAATTTTGCAGAATGATTAATGCAAAGTAATATTTTCTTAATGCTATTAGTTATTAGTCAAATTAAACATTTGCTTGAGTAGCTGGTACAGTACAGTAAGGCAGAAAAGTCCAGAGGTGTATGTAAAATATTGAAATGAAATAAAATTTAACTTATGTACCATTGCTCTTACAATTTAAAAAATGTCGTAGAACTTAGTAGGTATAACACTTGTGACTGGTTGGTTATATTTGGTGTTTGGTCCATACGCTACATTATAATTTAAAATAATAGCAATAAATAAATGTATTTTGAGGATACGTCCAAAATGTGATAAATATCGATATATCATATAATGGTGTATCGATATACAATATATTGTTCGATATCATAGGTCAATACTAACGTCATGCGTTAGACTAAATTAGGCACTTTTTATCCTTTGGAATCTTTTTATCGAATCGCGGATTTTCTTATTATCCATGAAAAAGAGTGATTTTTTCCCTTTATTCATAGATTATTATTTTTATTAGCTTTATTAAGATAAAAGAAACATATTCAGCTAACGTTTTTAAAAAATAAATTCAAGAAATCTTTTTAGGTTTTAAAGAATCTCTTTGACTATATTCAATAATAATTTTTGTTTTTTTTTTTAAACTAACCAATAACAATTAAAAATAATAAAATATTGTTAAAATTATGTATGTGGTCACCATAGAAATACTAGAAATAAATATTCATTTAATATTAGGAAATGGAGGTTTAAAAGATATAAATTGTTAGTAAAATTTATAATAATAAAATCTTCTAAAAGTCAGTCTAAAAAACCCGATCGTCGCTATGTTCGGACGAACCTGATAAATTATGTATGTCGAATAATCTAAAACTGATAAAAATAAAAACGTATTAATAATATTTCATTTCCTCGAACATAAAAAAATTAAACAATTGCTTATAAAATTTATAACAAAAATAAAAAAAAACTATAATAGTTCAAATCTCGCAGGATTTTAGGGATTGTTACCAAGTGTCAAATAATCTATAACGATCTACTAGAGCATGAAAACAATCTTTATTAAAATTTAAAATATTACTGTTCTTGTTACTTCAATTATAAAGATAAAGAACTTACATATTATTTAGCTCATAAAAATCTATTTAATATATAAATGACGCTTTGCAAAGAACACTTCCTGATATAAAGTATGAGGTCATATTGGTGCATAAATGTATGATTAATACTAGAACGAACGTTGACAACGCTTACTTCGGTTGAGTTTAAGATGGAATGCGATAAGTTGTTTTCTTATTTGTTCACGAAACGTATGTCGTTTCATGAACAATTCAACTTAATATTAATTATTTATAATTTTTAAATACCATATTACAAGTAGTAGCATATTTTACTCTCCAAATTGAAATTGGCTCACAATTCTCAATGAAATATTCAAAAAAGCTCAATGAAATATTTAATATTTTAATTTCTTCGTCCTAGTAATTAGACAATTTTGTGTGGCGTTGAGTTTCGTTGACTCAATACGCAATGCCTCCGAATTCGGCGGAATGTGCGAAATGGAGTATCTTAGCACTAGGTTCTCAGGACCGTTTTGCCTGCTTTGTGCAGAATACAGCGTAAAGATATAAAATATATAAATATATATTAAAAAATTATGAGCGAATAAAAATACGAACCTCAGTTATCAGTAAAACCAAATAAAACTGTCTACCGGATAGGATTGGTGCCTGGTGATTGGTGGTGATTGGTGGTGATCGTTATGTTGTTTATTAATTACCTATGTAATTAACTGTAGCGAACTGGGATATACTGAACGGATCTATAGAAATGAAGAATCTAATAAACTAAAATAAATATATTAAAAAAATCAAATCAGCTTCTCGCATAGGTAGTGTTAAAACATTCCGTTTTCCATTTTCCGCCGATTTTTCGAGGCATTGCGAGTTGTCGGAAGTCAACGCCGAATTTTTGGCTTGGGGCCGGAGTGAAGAAATGAAAATATTAAGGATTAAGAATTCATGCCCTCTAGTGGGGATCGAACCCACAACCGTCGCGTTACAATCACACCATAGCACCACGACGGCCTCAAAATATATGCATATTAAAATATGCTCTTTCTACTATTAATATATATTATAATCGAAATATAGGAAAAGGACGAGTTATAGTATATGTTATTATAAAGATTATGTAATATAGATGTTATTATAAAGATTTTTTTTTAACAAAAGCCTAATGAAATAGTATCTATCAGTAGTACATTAAATTTAACATTTAGATTCTCACACAAGATCACAATGCTCACGTATAAAATAACGTCCACGCATTGTGTTAACTTTTATTATTTATAGAATTAGAAACACCTGTGTTTCACAATTTCAATTAACATATAAAAACTATTTATTTAATTGTATAGATATTTTAAAATTTTATTCAAAGAAAATATAATATGTCTAGATTATCAAAAATAAGTAAGTTATAAATTTGAGCTTCAAACGATATTTTGATTTTTTAATTCAACGTATTCAATTCTTTTTTAATCTTAAAATGGCAGCTGATACTCCTTCATATGGCAAGATTTATTCTATTTTATAAAAAAATATAAAGCTATTACAAAATTTAATTTAAGACCAGTCGTGGCGCCAGGGCATACGGTGTGACTGGTTGTGGGTTTGATCCCCACTCGAGGAGATGAAATATTTACTTAAATTTATATTTCCATTTCCTCGCTATGTTGTCGAGGACAAGCGCGGCGTTGAGTTCTTCCACTCAACACGCAATGCCTCCAGAATTCGGCAGAAAGTCAACGGCGGGAACGGAGTGTCTTAACACTAGGTTCCCTCTGCCTACCCTGCAGTGTGCGGGATACAGCGTGAAGCCGATGATGTAATTTAAGACCTGTATCGTCTCATATAACAATTTTAAACATGGTGGTTAAACAAAAAGGTGACATAGTGCCGTCTGAACAATAAAATGCATCTTGAAAATTGAGATAAATCAAAGATATAATACATCCTTCATTTAAGTAAATTGCTGCTTACGATAAGCAAGGTCGTACCTAGAAATTGTAAGCCTTGACTTGTTGTTGACCAAACAGATCATCTTCACTAATTACAATGTTACTGTATATTTCATTTTAAAATAAAATATAGATAAAGACGGACAGACAAGGAAATATTATTGTTTAATGTTATTTAAATGTATAATTATGAAATAGGCAGTTTATTTATTAATTGCTAATAGACGTTCCTTTAATTATTATAAAATCAGCTTCACGCTGTATCCCGCACACAGCAGGGTAGGCAGAGGGAACCTAGTGTTAAGACACTGTGTTCCCCACTTTCTGCCGAATTCTGGAGACATTGCGTGTTGAGTAGCAGAACTCAACGCCGCGCTTAGCCTCGATACCAGAGCGAAGAAATGGAAATATAAATTTAAGTAAATATTTCTTCTCCTCGAGTGGGGTACGAACCCACAACCAGCCGGTTTTACAGTCACACTTCGTACCGCTGCGCCACGACTGGCCTCAATTTAATTATTATTTTATTTTAAATTTACTGAAATAAAAATATGTATTCAATTATAAGGGAAAATAATTACGTTATGAAAACTTAAGATCTAAATCTAATCTCAAGAAGATTCTGTGCCTATATTTTTTAAAGACAATATCTATTCATTGAAAACAAAAGTTTCAGCAAATCAAATAAAAAAGAACACAATAGTGAAAACTACATTTAAATCGGTAGAGAAGTTTCTGAGATTAATGTGCACAAACGTACAGACAAAATGACAAAAAAATCATTGTTTTGGATTCTATCGAATTGATATTAGTCCACAATAATGGATATTCCCATATTTCTTCCACACACAGACACCGATCATATTTTATTATTTCAATAATTGACTAAATAGGATGTACCTTTATATCCTATTTAGTCTGTTATTGTGTTGCCTCTAATCAATATCTATCTATACATATAATTAAATTGTTATTATAAATACATGTACATACAATTAAACTTTTATATCATTTTAAAATTATATTAACTTCATTTTAGTAAAAATAAGCACAAATTCCAAAGTCTATGAGTGCTGCACTGTCATTGTGGTATCATAATATCTCTACGGTACTAACGAATGCATGTATTACGCTAGTGGGCAGTGGGCAAGGTACGGGTGTAATTGAGTGTACTTGAGTGTGAGTGGCGAGTGCCTTAGTATACATGTACAAGAGTTGAATGTATATGAGTGTGATATTATATTTTCTTTTATTTATTTAATTTTTTTGTAAGTGAGGTGTTTTACAATTATAATTCTCTTTACTTAAATGGAAGGGTTCACTGAAACGCGGCCTTTAAAAAGGCTTGCGTGAGGTCACAGTTCCAAATATATAAAGACAGTATATAGTATATTTTTCTTGTGTACTGTGCCATTTCACCCGGGATCCACCTCTGAGTAACGACTAAGATAATTGGCCAGAGAAGGTGCGGGTTAATGTGTGTGTATGAGCTATGGGAAATTACAGTACACCATAAACTGGGAGTATGAAATGAGGTTTGAATGGGCTTGTTGTTAGGCTATTGTATGAAAGAATATAATGGTTGGCGTACTTTGGCTCGCCTCCCACTGTGTGGCCTTTAAAAAGTGCCGTAATTCCACGGGCGTACCGCCAGTGTGGTCAGCTAAGTGTGTTATAAAGTGTGTACTTCAGAATTACGAGAAGCTCGTGAGCGGGTTTTCCCCCTTTCGAGTATAAAGCACCTGTGCATCGATATAGCCAGTCGATGAAGGCAAGTTTCAGGTCCATGGGGCAACTCTCCCCAATAGTTCGCTACAAGTTGCACTGCGGGCTTATTATAATGATGATGTTTGCAGGAGGAGTTACTTCGCCTGAGCCAGACGGCGGGCGAGGGCCGCGTGCGCCGCCACTCGTACAGGCCGGAGAAGCACGAACAGATAACCCTCATGCCGTGGATCGCCATTGCCGTCGGCATGGCCCTCCTCGGGATCATTATCGGCAAGTTCCTCATGTAGACCCCCCTATGCCCGACACCACCCCACGCCGCTGTTACACCACCCACTAAAGGGCCTTCCGTTAATTACGTCACTCTTCCCCCGTCATCAAAATTGGTCACATTTGTGAGACGCCCTACTTAATGTGACGTCACGTATTTTACAATTTTTCACCTAGATGTGTGACGTAATTTATGGATGGGCCTACGGGCAATTTAACTATTACGGAACGCAATTTTCTGGAGGATTTCTAACGTTCTCATGCAACACGCTGTGACGTTTTCCTATACCTCATTATCACTTTGTTACTAAACGTTACGTAACGCTCAAACGTTCGTTTTAACTGTATGTCAGTTAATATTAGTAGGTGAAGGGAGGGCAAAATGATATATTTAAAGGAAACCACTCGTCATCAACAAATTACATCTTTATTTTTGTCATAATGGACCCGTTACTAATCTTATGCTCCCAGTACGATCGACGGTTGCAAGCCGAGGTTTGAGTCCCACAGGGGACGCCCTTGTTGCCGTCGACATCTAGCAGCCTCGTAGTGTTTGCAAATTTTTCAGGGACAGAATACCCACCCGGTGTCACTGTAAAAAAAATGATGCTGCCTAATCAAGTGACATAATGGGTTCGTTTTGCCATTTCAATATTTTTTGATTCTAGGTGATATTTTTAGGTTAGGTAAACCAACATTTTTATTTTTCTATTTCTTATTGTGACGACAAAGTAATACTAAACTTTATGATCCTACTTAAAAATAACTATAGGGAGCACAATAAAAGTGCAGGCTAGTCAAAAATACCACTTTATTTTAAAATTAGGCAAAAAAAAAATTACTGTGATACAAATTTGTTGCAATACACGACATGTTCACGGGCGCTGACTGAGCGTTTTATACCTGCATATTCCGTTTTGCTTTCCCTTCTCCTACTATATTTTTTGTTTTGGAAATAATGACGGATGAAACAGTGGATAAGAGACTCTTCGTAAAACAGAAAAGAAAAAGGTTAGCAATTGGAAAGTTTTAATACTATTGTCTTGAAAATGTTACGCAATGAGATACGGTCCTTCTTTAGTGATTTTTCTTTTTGTCTTTTTTATTTTATTATATTTTTTGTGTTTTATTGCTTTAATAAGAAGATAAATGTAGAAATTATTCATAACAAACAACTTTGTTTAAACTGGTAGCTCAAGTAAAAGATTTCTCGTCCTTGTTGTCAATACATAAATTTGTTGTTAGCCGACCTCTGGCGTTAAATTGCGTTTCGTAATACTTGAACGACCCCTATCAACCCCTCACAAGGCAGCTTGTTTTTTTTACGCGACTCTGGAACTTTCCTCGACTCACGTGATAACAGTTGGTCCCCCCCCCCCTCACACCCACCCCCACTTCTACCACCTTCACTATCCCACTACCTACATACCTGAGATGATTGGACTCGTAACTGCCTTTGTAAGTGTTTCCTTAATATTAAGATACGGATTGTTTCATGTTTTTTTTGTTCTGTATTACGATGTTAAAATGATTTTGTTTTTTTTTTTAATATATATATATATATATACATATATATGTCTTATATAACTCTTAGCTCTCACAGCCAATGTTGTTGCTTAGGATAAACATTTATACTGTTTAGATATATTCTTTCTTTAATAATTATTTAGAACAGTATTCTTCTTACCTTGTATATGGTTCACCTGAGGGTAACTCGTAATGGTAACCTGTAAGCGACGAAATAAAATGTAGGTATCGTTTGAAAGACAATTTGGATAGGAACACGACGAGTGTAATGTACTGCTCTATACCTAAATTTGAAAATCAAGCAATCCACGCTTTAATTGAAACTAATGTAGATTATAATGAATGAGAGAGATAAATTATCTTGCATTTATATAATTGTAATAAATTAATAAATTATGATTGATATAATATGGATAAATTGGTTACAGTCTATGTATAACAGCTCCTGCAATGGACGGGCAGCCGAAAATACTATTAAATATTATATATACATGTCTATAAAGTAGTCGTTTAATTCATAAATTATATAATAGAAAGATTTAGACAATCTTGCTTACATCGCATTATATACGAATCATGTCTATGTATTGGTATCACTTATAGGTTTATTATATATTATTATTATTGTGTTGTGTGAATATTTATGTTTGTTAATAAACACTTAAAGGATGCATCATATACGTTCTGATTGTTATTTTTAAAGGTTCTAACTACCAGTCCTCATCCTGTTCATACAACTCGGTATTTTATCGTTTCTATCTTGACATTTTTTGTTTCTGTTTTAGTATATTAAGTATTTTAACTTCGAAAATATACTACACGTGTCCCTTTGACAAAGTTTTCACACTCTGCTTTATATAATTAATTATTTATATTGAAATTAATATAATGGTATTTAATAAAATAACATTCTTATGGGAGAATTAAAATGAATAGTTCAAATATATGATTTCTTTTTTATTTACCAATTATATATATTATATATAAACACAATATATGTATTTAAATGGAAATATCATAATTGTAAGCGTTAAGTCTCGGTGTCGGTTTGTACGTAGTGTGACGTCTAGATTTTTTACTGTAATTTTTGGATGTATACTGGAGTCGTCGGCCAACGTGAGTAATTAGCAGCCAGTGAGAAAAAAATGTTTCGCTTTCAAAGAATAATAAATAGTATTATAAGCGCCTCATGTGGTATTTGATATTCTATTTGATTTGGTGGTGTCATGTAAATTATATCTCTTCTGGGAAATGATAATGGGAAAACGCAATTTGCGCATAAATATTGTAGGGCTTTTTTTTACAATAGGATTCTTTAAAATTAAATTTCCGTATAGTATTGTTGTTATATTAAACTATTATGCTATATTGTATCGTTTTCCGAAATAAATTACTTAATTTATTTGGAATGCTTTGTTCATTGTCTCCATCCCGTTCATTCACTTTAACATGTAGTCTATACCACCACGTGGTATATATACGCCGTGCAGTGTGCTGTCGTGTAGAACTACATTCCTTTCATTTTTTCCTTAGCGTTTCCTTTAGGCTTAGAGAGAGCTTTTATTATAAGACTTTAATTTATTGTCGAATCATCTACTGAATAGATAAAACTGTCACATATTATAAATTTTAAGGCTTTTTTTTTATTACTTTTCCTTATTTTTAATACTTTCCATTTTTTTAGTTTCACACTGTATTCCGCACATAGAAGGGTAGGCAGAGGGAACCTGGACACTATTGTTACGACACTTCAGTTTTTCGCTTTCCACCGTATGAATTAACGAGGCAGTGGCGAAACTTAACGGCCGCGCTATGAATAGTTAACAGAGCGAGGAAATTAATATTAAGTATTTCATTCCCCTGAGTGGAAATCGAACTCACAACAGTCGTGTTTACAGTCGCACGCTTGTACCATGCCACGACAGATTCATCAGCTCTAAATAAAATTCAAAATTAAAAAATAACATTTTATCATAAAAATATTATAGAAGCTAAAACTCGTCGATTTTATAGTCTGACCGTGGAATATTGTTTTTTGTTTTCAAGTTTATCATGATTCGTCACATACAATAGTTGTGGGTTCGAGCCCCACTCGATAAATGTATATTTACCTCTATTTTTTACTTGTGGTTACTTGATTAAGAATAGCATGACGAGAGTGAAAATATCAACTCATAATGTAACATCTTGTCACCTGAAACTTACATCAACAAATTCATAGCTGTAATTGTTTTCTATAATAAAAAATACATAGAGAATTTTAGTTTTTTTATTACTTGATATTTTATATTCATGTGAGATAAGTCGTTATTATAATAAAAATAGAAATAGTAGTTTATAAAATAAAATGTGGAAAAAGTTGTTAAATATTTGTAAAAAAAATCCTCCAATATTGTAATTAGATCATATGCCAACTTAAGTATAAACTTGGCTGTACAATATATAGATATTATATTAGAATATAATTCTATTATACTTTTAAGATATACTTTGAGTTTGTTTATATAAATCTTAATGTATGACAAGAAGACTATCAGCACCTATTAAGAAAACAACGTGAATATGAAGTAAGTATCTACATATTATCGTGAAGGGTAGGTACAAATAAATATTTTTTAAAATTATTATAAAATCTTTAACATTTATTTTCAATAAATATTATAGGTACATGATAGAATACCAAAATTGCTATATTGAAAATTGCATAGCTTCACGCTGTATTCCATGTAACATATAGTAGGGTAGGTGGAAGTACGACTAGACTGAATTCTGGAGGCATAGCGTATTGAGTGGTGGAACTCTACAACGCCAACTCTACGGCGTCGGCAACGCACTATGGATAATGCTATAACAACGGCAGATCAAAATTCATTTTTACTAAAGTCGTCCCTGACGCACTTTTTATTTTTTTTTAATAGTATAATAGTGGACCTTTAATGTAATGAATTATTTTTTCGGGAATTACATTTGGAATATATTTTTTTTTATTGTGAGAAATTGTAATACGTAAGAATGTCTATTTCAGGTTGTTCGCATCGATATTTTAAACTTAATTTCCTTTAAAAAATGTGCAAATAGGTATAGAGTGTTATATATTTTTAAAAAGCCTATAGTATGTAGATTTTAAAACAATTATTATGTTGTGGATTTTGTGACTATATTCCTATAAAAAATATTAACAATAAGTGAAGAGAAAAAAGGTACGTGTTTAAAGTTCATCGAGACTTTTGACAGTTGCCGACGTCTACCGACGCGTTACATTTGATGTTATTTATGAATATCTGGACTATAAAACAACATCAAATGTAACGCGTCGGTAGACGTCGGTAACTGTCAAAAGTCTCGATGAACTTTAAACATGTACCTTTTTTCTCTTCACTTATTNCAAACGAATGAGATCCCAAGAATGAACAAGGTGCACTAGAATCCCGTAATAAGGAGTATCAAAAATTTCGCCTACATCATGCCAGAAAGTGCTCTCAATCAGCTACAAATGATGTATTTCATACTCTTCTCTACACATCAGATCCATAAATTTCCAGTCATAGAAAAACATACGAGTATAGCAAAAGTGTGAAGGCACTTGATGAAGGTACCCTAGATCTTTTAAAATTGAATGAACTTATTATGGATCCCGAAGTTCACCAAGTATAATTAAATATAATATACTCATCATATAATATACATTCATTTCTAATATTATTCTACTTGTAAATCAGTTTTTGTAAATTTTATATTTTATTAAATAAGTATATGTGTACGCGTAATTTCTTACTTAAATAGATAACAGCTTAAGAAACATTGTTTATTAATAAACTAATTTAATAATGCATTTTTATTACTACTATAAGTAGTGTGGACTAAGGAAATTAAATAATCTTTTTTTCATTATTTTTTTAATATATATATACTCCAATAAAAGTATAATATCTGAACTTTATCTTAAGCGCTATTTTATACTTTATGCTTATGCAAAAATTCAATTGTTTATCTTAACAAATAAAAAAGTTATCGATTTTTGATCTGATACAGACCTCGATTGCCCATAGTGCAACGCCGCGCTTTTTCTCCACACCAGAGCGAAGAAATGAAAATCATATATATTTCATTTGCTCGAGTGGGAATCGTACCCACAACCTATCGCGTTTATAGTCACACGCTTGTGGGGCACAAGTGTGTCACAACTGGCCTCAACTCTAACAATAATATAAAGATAATTCAAATATTCTTAGAATTGTGCTTTATTTTGAAGTCATTATCAGTATTTGAGAAGATTTCCTAAAATGTTTGATTGAATGAAGATTAGGTCGAAATATTAGAGGAGAGCGGAGCTGTGTCGATTTTGACAAATCTGCGCTACAATGTCTGAGAATTGTGTCATCAAATGTCAAATTTAGTGTGCTATAATTTATATGTCTGTCTATCAGTTTTGAAAAAAAAAACAATTTTTACGAACAGCGGCAGAAAAGCACAACCAACCGCACTCTAGGGCTAGGGCAAGTGTCGCAACTTAGGTTGTACCGTTAACGAATAAAAGGCTTAAAACATGTATTAAAATAATTTTAAATAATAGAGCCATCATGGGTATTTTTTTAATATATTTATGTTTTCTTATTTTTGTTTGGTGTATTTAGTAGTCGTCTGTTAATGTTATTTTTTCTTGGTTGTCACAGACTTCAAAAATAACAGTTTTTATATAAGTATCCATAGTTTCACCCATTATTTTTAAAATTTTCTTTATTTTAAAGTAATTAAAATAGTTTTTTCTATAATTAAATTTTTGTTTAAGTTTGTGCTTGTAAGTTTTGTAGACAATTCAAGTTTTCAAAAAAAACATTTTTTTTTTTTAGTTTAATTAACATTATTGTTTCTTGTTAGAAAATAGAAAGACTACTTTAAGAATGGGTAATATAATCATCTGGATGTTCTTGTCCACTCCTAAATGTTAGGCCTCAATATACTCAAATAGACATTAATATATTATAAACATTACGACGACTCCTACAACTACTTACAATTTTAAAAGAAACTGAAACACGAATTCCTCATTATCAGCTAATTAAGTCAAAATATCGTCTTTTTATAAATATATATTTTATTTTTGATGATTTTAAACGGCTAAAAATTGAAGTTACTAAAATTAATTTTAACATCATCATCGGCGCTCCAAGTAATAGCTACATTATTATACATTCATCATTTAATCTTTACCTAACATACATATTAATGGCAAGTGTATTTGACACAACCATTAGAAGTTGAGGAATCATAGTATGGAGTGATAGTAGATATATAAATATTATGCCTTCTAAATCTATATCAAAATAATTGTTTATAATCCAACCGATTCCGGACAAACAACGGATTAACGGGTATAGAATTTTTTCCATTTCGAAAAAAGAAATCTGCTAAAATTCTATGGAAATTTACTTTTTTATTAACTCAAAAAAAACCATTGATTTATTCTCTAACATTTAATACAATTCCTTATTAAATGAAATTAACCCAGATTAAGCTGCACCAAACATAACACTATTTACGTGAAAAGGAACGTGTAAAGTGAAAAAAAAAGCAATTAATGCACATTACTTTAATATAAATATTTAAATTAAATACTTAGACACATAAACAATTATATGTATAACAATATACACATAAAATAAACTCTAATACTAAAAACGATAAAATGATTATTTTTACATATATCGAATAACAATTTAAACCTACATAAGCTTTGAACGACATTCAATACTTAAGATTGATAGTTTTATAAATATATTAAAGGTTGAAGCCGTTGAAACGAAGACAATGAAAGAGTATAATAATCTACAAATATTAATAAAATTATTATTATTTACATTGTTATTGCTCGTGCTACTAATATATGGAATATAATAATAATAGTAATATGTAACTGCATATCGAATTATAAATTAAAATACCACAATGTACAAATCATTGAGTAAAAAAATATATATAAATATATAATTTTAATTCGGTGGGACTTTGAGCAGCTTCCATCTCATAACAAATAAAACTTATTCCATATCTGCCATTCATTGTTTTATAATATAAATCAAATTTAAAAGATTTTATTTGAAAAGTATTAAAATACTTGACACTGCGTTGCGGTTTCACTTGTAAACAGTCCGGTGTATGTCGTAGGTTACTTATACGAAATATAATGTATTTCCTTAATTACTTTGTAAAAATAATAATTTAGTTATTATTTTCCATATATATTCGTAGATGTACTACATACACCGGGCTCTTAAAAGCAATGTCGATTTTCAACTACCTTCATGGTCTTAGTCCATTTTTTTTTCGAATGGACTTAATGCTGTTGACCTGGATTGGTCTTGACAGCGTCACCGGGCTGGGAGGGGCGAGCTACACTCGCTGAAGATAAAAATTACGAGCTTTGATGGGCGCTCGTGATGGTCTTAGTCCAATCACGTCCCCGTTTAAGTACGGTCCCACAGACAACAAATTATATAAAATAAAAATTACATCACTTAAAACATAAGTCAAATAATAAATCTTACAAATAACAAAATTTACAAATCAATCGAATACACCACAGACTATTAATTAATGCACTACACAGCACGAGTATAATAATATGTAATATAATTTTTTAGACTTATTAATAATATGTTAATATAAAAATAACGATGGCCTACTTTCTCTATAACCATGGCTGATGCAAACCTGTCGTGTAAATATTGAATACTGAGAGCATCATGAGATCATCGATACTTAAGTTTACACAGCTAGGGACTACTCACGTTTTTTTTTTAGTAACCCTATACATTCCTAGTGATATATGTAGTAGTATGTATTATTATATGATTTTGATATTAGAAAACGTCAACTTAGAATACATTAGAAATAAACCTTAGAAATGAATGACTAAAATATACATAATACCGCAAAATTACAACTAAATCTTAAGCTTAAGCCAAATTATATTAGTAATAAAAACAATAAAAAGGAGTATTTTATATAAATTCATTAAAACGATATGACAGCACCTTAAAAGCAAATACGAAATGCGCTCTAAACCAAGGATATTATTATATTTCAAAACGAAATGCATATAATATACAAATGCTGAGTAAATATTGCAGATTATTACTTATTCTTTAGTGATAGATAATACACTGACACGGACATTTATTAACTATTCATGTAAATTCGAGAACTACAGGATACATTGAGTGTCCGTTACACTTAATACCAATTCTAAGCAGTATTCCACTACATAACTCGAACAGAAATAAAATAAAAGACTAGTATGTACACAAAAAAATTCCCATAAGCAATAATAAAAGATACTACCTAATAAATATGTCACAACGATTGTATTTTTTTAACTAGAAATCATGCTGAATAATAAGAAGCAATTTAAGTACCCATGTCATATCAGTAAAATATATATAAATTAAGCACGTTTTACGCAAGAGTGCCCAAATGGGGACAAAGTTAGCACCGAAGTAAGTGATTTTTGTTGATTTTACAAAGTGATAATGTAGAGTGCCAACTAACTATATTTAATTAGCCCATTCTAAGGCATGCAGCAAGTTTCCCACATTATTATTTTCATAATGTAAAATTACAATTTTTGTCCAAACATAAAAAAATCCGGTCCTTTGCTACAGTTAATTGATAAATTAGAAAATATAAGAGACGACAAAGAAAATATAAGAAACGTTAAAGATAAGAGATGAGAAAGAAATAATTTGTGGTCCATATTAGTCATTATATCAGTTCTAAGTTAAAAACTATAAGTTACTTGTTACTCCAATATCAATACTATATATTATAAAATTGTTATAAAATAATACTGAAAGTTAGGAAGATTTAGGATTTCATTAGTTAGTAAAGCTACGTGAAGTGATGTAACTCAAAATAAAGGACAGGTACAAGTTTCAATGTTATTAGAAATAGCCTATTTCATTAAAAAAAAAGCTTATATAGGAAATGTATTTACACAAGTACTAAGCAAATGTATAGAGAAACAATATAATATTCTAAGAGCGTCATAAGACTACAAAGCGTGAGGCTCATACATACATAAATATCTAGTAACAAGCGGTGTTTAAGCGCGTGCTGTCTAAATTCTAAACTACTGAATTACCTGTAGTATTAAAATAGACACGTTTACTGGCCCTTATCTATGTTGGCTGTTTTATCTGCGAACATCGGTTCGTCCTTCAGGAATGTTCCAGAACGCTCCATCACCGGGATGTGTTCTTGGTCGTCCCGCCTGTGGACGTTGCTAGAAGTGCTTAAACTCTTCGCCTGTTTCTGTTTGCACAGTTTAGTTGAGACCGGATGTGGATCTTTCGCCACTTTCGGTACAATTTTGGCTGAGCTAGATTTTGTAGCGCTCATAAGTGAACCTGAGACTTTTCGTTCGCAAATCCTTGCCTTGCTCCTGGCTGATTGTATGTTCATTTGTACTTTAGAGCTGGCATTTGATTTACTGCTGCCGTTGCACGACACCGAGTTTTGGTTCAAATACACGGGTATCTTCGTCTTCACGTTACCGCTCAGTACTGAAGACGGCGACACGACTTTTGTAACCACCGCTGTAAATAATTTATTCTATCAATATTTTATTCCCAAATATTAGTGTTGTGAAATTTAATGTTTTTATCAAAATTAAATTAAGATGGCAACATCAAATATTTTCCGCGTAAAACTTATATTTGTTTATCGTTCAGATCATTCTATGAAACACCTATGCGTATTACGTTTAAAAATAATCCACCAAGAATGACATTTAAAATTACAATTAATGTGTTTCGTTAAAAAAATAAATGAAGAATTATTATTGAAATAAAAAAAAATTACAACTTACATTCAACTGATCCCTTCCCGGTGTGCCTTGTTTTAGTGTAAGTAGCGTATTTATTGCTATTTTGCGATTCACTTAGGGAATCCGTCGACGGTTCGGCCGTACGAGGTCTCGAGGACGTCGCAAGACTGTCTTGAGACATCGCGTGTGATTTCTTTTCACACACCTGGTTGGCAAACCGACTCGTCCTCAAATTACGAGATTGTATCGGACTTGAGTTACGCGACGATTCACTCGACGAAACCATTTTGTTGATAAACTTCTTGGTCGGAGATTTCTTTTCTCGTTCTTTGGACTGACGTGGTTCTAAATATCTTGGTTTTGTGTTCTCAAAGGGATGTGGGCGGGCTGCCTGCTTATTATTGACGGTGCGATCTTGGGACGTTAATGTTTTAGTTTGGTTAAACTTGGCTCGTTCTTCTTGCGCCTTGGTTGTCCTCACTTTGGGTATAGTTGCTTTGTTATTAAATATCTTCCTATCCGTCAGTTCAGTAGTACTCGGCACTTTGTCCCTCGCGATGACCACCGGTTTCGGTTTGTACGGGACGAAGGAGTTCCTCACTCTTTCCATATCCAAACTCCGCGTAGCGACAGGATTGATTGTTTTAGGTTTACTTTGGTACGTACTTTTCGTTTTCCTGTCCTGCAGGGGGGAAGCGGTGAGGGGTATGGCCTGGGGACCGTACATTATACATCCCAGTTCCCTCAGCCTCCGTCTCAAGTCTGAGGGTAGATCTTTAAAGGCCTGTGTGCCGACTACACGTGGGGCTGCTCGTACAAGAGCGCCTTCGCACTGTAAACGCCAACTACCAGCGTGGGTATATAATAAATTAGAAGGCTCAGGTATTTTATTTATTTGATTGTTTATAAGATCCGGCTTCGCGTGATGCGCGCGTATACCTCTCACCAAGGCGGATAGGAAGGCATAGGCACGACAAGTCTCGTCTGGTGGGGCCCATTCTATGGCGGCTGCGAGGCAGTCGTCGAGGGCCTGTTGTGCCGCTTGTGGGGCATCGGGTACGCTCGCAACCATCTCTAAGATTGGGAGAAGGCGTGGTGCGGCGTAGTGCGCCGCTGCGTTTACTAATCTACGGCACATACGTGCTACACTTTCTGCCCATCTGCTGTTTTGCAATGATGCCACTAAAAATAAGGCCATCTATTAATAAATATAGATTTACATATCTATTATATTCATAATATTTTTGTGAACAATACGTATACATGACCAAAAACATGAACTAAAGAAACCATATTGATATTTTTAAAAAATTATTACAGTAAACACACTATTTATTACCTGTAATACCACATCCATAAACCGTATCTATCAGATTATCAATGGAAAGATTGACAATGTGCTCCTGATAACATTTGTCAAGTAACTCTTTGGGCAGCGTGGCGAAGGCCTTAGTTGGCCACACTTTAGTAAAATACTTGGTAATCCATCTTAGACATTTGCGATATAAATCATCGAGACCGTAAACAGACGATAAAGGGAAGCATTCCAGTACACCAGCTGTGCACACTTGACATGGCTAAAAGAATAAAAAATCAAGCTTAAATTATATATATTTTAAATAAGAATATCGTAGCGAAATCGCACAGCATCCGTGACTGTATACGAGATGCTTTTGGCTTCGATCCCCACTCAGGAGACTCACTCACACTAACTCTGTTTAAATTATTTTCATATAGACAAATCGGATTTCATTTTTTTAGCCCTATTGGCTTTTACAGCGACACCGGGGGGTATGGAAGAGGGTACTCTGTCCCAAAAGAAATGCAAGCACTACATGGCTGTTTGAGAGAGGTCGACGACTGTAAGGGCGCCCCCTGCGGGGCTCGAACCTCGGCTTACAACCGTCGAGCGGGCTGGCCCACGAATTTCATTCTGCCACTTAAAACGCAATGTCTTGAAAATGTGCTGTAAGTGGTAACAGTGTCAACACAAGGTTTCCTTTGCCTACCCTGCTGTGCAGGAAAGATCGTGAGGCTGATTCTAAATATGTAATATACAATGCAGTCAATCGCATCCCAAATAAATATACAACAATATGACATAAAATGTTTGTTTTATTTACCCGGTGAAAATGGTGGCAATATTTTGCCTTTAGAGTGAACATGATAGCTTCTTTCAGGCCCTCAAGTCCCAACATGTCAGCAATCGTCGCTAACTCCACAATGCTTACTGAATCGGGAATAGTCGACAGGCCAGAGTATATGTGACACAAGGCGAAATGCACTACGTTGAAGGAGAAACTAAAATAACAATTTGATTCACACTTAAAATCTACCTTTCATACATTTTATCTTTGATATAATATATATTTTATTGTCCTGAAACATCATTGGAAACATGTAATGTCTCGAAATTTTGGTGGAAAGTGGAAAACGGAGTGTCTTAACACTAGGTTCCCTCTATCTATCCTTCTATGAAAAAAAGCAAGGCGAACTAGATTAGAGAGAAATTTATGTTACAATACGCAAAAATTAATTTGTAAGTTCGTGTATAATATAAATCATTTATAGAAAGAATACAAGAGAAGGATTTACAACACAAATCAAATACATATATGTGTGTCACTAAATACACAATTTCATAAGAAATAATACTTACGGTGGTAAAACGATAACGTTACCAGCGCTTTCGACCCATCCGCCGCTTAATATACCAGCAAAGTATTGACATCTGAAAACAAACAAAACAATCATTTCATACAATTCAATATATTAAAATATTAATTATTGACTAATATGTAAATATTTAATATTTTATTATACAAATTAATTTTTCTAGGTGCATACATCCTTCTGAACAATGAATTATTTTTATTTATCTGATAGACAAGGTGAGTCGCGGAGTTCAGTTCCGACTTTCACTATGTAATGTCTCGAATTTGGACGGTAAGCGGGGGCGATATATTTTAGGAATAGGCTATTTTTGCCTATCCTGGTAAATACGAAACAAAGCGTGAAGTTCAATATCAAAATTACCTTGATGACAATATACATTTATGTGCCTTTATGCGTTTACCGGATACTTCCACAATTACATCTGGCGCTATTTCTTCTAGAAACATCCGAAGCAAGTCTTGGCCCAGCCGAGACTGACAATTGCCTATCAAGCTCGATGTCTGGCTGGTTTCTTCGGTAGTGCTGTTTTCTAGAAAAAAAATATTTCATTAAAATAGGACTTAAGCTAAAAATTTTAACATTTTTTTATAATAAATTCTTACCTATGACGGAACGACACATGCTACTCTGAACGCTACTAATTTCAGACACATCTGAAACTTGGTCGTCCATCTCGCCCACACTAGCCGCCGCGCCCGGCCTCAGTGGCGACCGCGTCCTGCCCGTTAGCGATATTGGCATGCTCTTGCTGAATTCATTTTTTAAATGAGGAAACAGTCTATTCAAGCTTAACGCGTTCTCTGAATGAAATGAACTGATAACTTCACTAGACCTTGACGTTGAAGCCATATTCTGTTCTGACCAATTGTTATCGGGAATCGATCTTGTCATTCTCGAGTCGAAACTTTCTCTTTCAAATATGTCTGACTTTTGAATGGGTTTGTCCAAGTCTGAGAGCTTAACGAACAAATCAGACTGTTCGTTAGTTGATTCCTCGTGAATGACTGCAGCTGCGTTCGGTATGAAGCTCTTGTCTCCATTACGCCGGTGGTTTTTTTCGTTTTTCACTATCTCTAAATCATTTGATGTTTTCGACTTTTGAGGAGTTGGATCTGGGATAGCTATTATTTCAGAAATGCTTATATTAGGATCATTGCATAGCGATTCATATCTCTCGAACGTCGTTGAAATGTTGTTCTGATCTTGTAGGCACGTGTTTATTGTGGGAGGCTTCTCGTTACTTGAATTTTTATTAATTTTGGAACTTTTCGTTTTATTGTCATTGGGTTGTTTCTTAACATTTAGTGAGGATGATAATCTTGACGGCATTTCTTTCAATGTAGATTTTTCACCTAAATCAATGTACATGGAGAAAATATTTTTCTTTTCATTTGTGTTTTCATTGTTGTTTGGTTTCTCCGGCGGCAGTGGATCAGGCAAAGTTGACAAGTCAATATAAAACTTGTGACCAGATTTTTCACTACTATCAGAGTCTACAGAACTACGGCTTTTATTACAAATATCGGTACTGCCATGCTTTAGTTCATTTTTTAATGCTTCACATACTCTGTCACCAGGCTTTTTGGTATTGAAGTTATGAGGGGTGGAGGTTGTTTTGGCTTCTACGTTGGACGCTTCTACTACGCTGGAGGTGCATGACATATCCACAACCCAAGCTGATCCTGACACTAATTTTGGGGATTTAGGTAAACTGTTACATTCTTCTATTCCACTCAAACAAACACCGGTCACTATTGGTATATTTTCTACTTTTCTACGAACTGACGGACTATTACTTTGTGTTCCTACTTTAGGAGAATGGACATCTTCGATTGAAGCGCCACCGGAAACTATAGGAGATG
This sequence comes from Heliconius hermathena, assembly GCA_013403705.1. NCBI lineage: Eukaryota > Metazoa > Arthropoda > Insecta > Lepidoptera > Nymphalidae > Heliconius > Heliconius hermathena. The sequence continues at coordinate 204,646 of JAAIXJ010000531.1, read as the reverse complement.
ATTCATTGAATCTACTTGGCCTGAAATTGGTAAGACTTTCTCTACTTATTACAATTGTGTCACTTTCACTTTCTTCCGATTCATACTGCTTCAGTGAAGATGCTTTTAATGACATTATTGAGTTATGAGGTGTCGTACCCATATACACTGTACTAGTAGAAAGTGAGGCTGATTTTTCAGTTTGGCAATTAGGCAAAAATTTTGTATCAAAATTTTCTTTACTTTCATTAATGTCGTTTGTACTTAATGAATCTTCTGTTATGGGAGTCATTTCAAAAATAGTAGGAGACAAATCTTTTTGTATGGAATCTGGTTCTTTATTATCCGGTTGCTCTAGTGAATCATCATTGTCGTTACTCTCGGACCAGTCACCCGGGCTAGCATCGGCTCTATTCACTGTAGAACATGGCACTGGCTTGCTAGGAACGGGTACTTTGTCCTTAACCTTAATGCCCTGATCAGTTGGTTCCTGCATATTTACAGACACTTGATCTTCATCGGCTAGACTTGCTGCATCAATAAAACAAGGTGTGGTTTTTGCTGTGGACTTTTCATAACTTTGATAGTCTGACATTATAGGAGTTTTATCTTCATCTAATATGGCATCAACTTGATTCACAAACTGACGTTCGTTATGAATAAATTTATCACAAATTTCCTTGTCGTTTATTCTAGGCGGAAACACTGACTCCCAAGATCCGGTCTCAGAAGAGACTGAGGAAGATTCTAATATTACGATTTCTTCGTTTTGGCGCTGTTTTTCTTCTTTAGAAGACTTTCCATATACAATGTCGCCTGACCTTGATTGTGACTTAGAAGTTCCTTTCGAGGCGGTGAAATCAGTATCTTGATAAGCGTTGCTTAAGGACGATGTCCCTGTTCGACAAATAGGAATTTTAATCTTTTGAGCTTGATTTTGATCAGCTTCTGGGCTGGATGTGGATTCCTGTGAATGATTTGTTTCTTCTATTGTGAGATCGTGCAGAGTACTCTCGGTTAATGATAAATCTGTCAATGTGACATCTTTGTGACTACTAATACTTTCCAATAAACCAGTGTTCTCCAAACCTGAATCGGAAGAAGTGAAAATATTTTCCATTTTAATGCTATGATCGCCAGCATTTAATTGAGGCAAACAGCCAGAGGACCCTAACGCTGGGGAGCAAGCGTATGCAGCAGATAAGTAATCTGAGGAAGAACTAGGATCGTCTGTTATTAAGCTATCAGGTGAGTACGCCGGATCCAATATTCTTTCTGTTAAACATTCATTTGCAATGAATTTGTTGGAATCTAGATTCTTAGAGAATTCAAAAGGTTTTGTGCATACATTATACTTAATTCCTTTATCAATTTGTTTGCCGTTCACTAAAGGCTCTTGTTCAAAAGGTAATTTCTTATAAATATCACAATTATTGGAATGTTTAATGGGTTTGGATGAATGACTAGATATAAGAGATAAAGATGTGGGTTTATTTCGTTGCGAATTCTTACTTAAATCTCTATCTTGTGACTTTATTATAGTATGAAATGCATCTGACAAAGCGTCTTGCTCAATGAGCTCTTGCTCTAATAAATTACCATCAATGTGGACTAACGCATAATACTCCTTTGTTAATTCAGTACTTGGACTAAGACATGAAATTTCTTGAAATGGTTTTTCTTTATAAGGACTGGGGCAATTTGGAGTTAAAAATACATCAATGTCTTCTATTTCATCTTTTATTTTTTTTGGTTCGGACAAATTGTTAGTGTTGTTTGTAAATATATTACTTTTAAGAAAGATCAATATTTCTTTTTCTTGTGTTGTTATGTCGCATTCAGTGTAGGCATCGCTGAAAAAGAAATTTTATCTATTAAGTGTTTTGAGTTTTTCAAGAATATAACTAATTGAAATATTTAAGAATGCTGTGTTAATGATTTTTACTAATAAGTACGATTTAATTTATCAAACTGCACATCTATGTCAACAAGCTTACCCTAAACTAGAAACTACTATATTTAATAAAAAAAGAAGTTTTAATTCTTCGGCATTGTGCAAAGAAGTGAGTACTTAAATTATAAATTATGATAGTGACATACGTACATATTATATAGACTGAGCTTAATTTTACCTTACAAATGAATATATTTCATCAAATGTTTCCCTTCCAATGTTGACATGCAAAATAGCATCAAGCTTCCTATAAAATTTGTTTGTACGTGCCTTTAGTATACAAGTATGTGTTAGTATTTTTAATTTTCCGCACACGACTTCCAAATCCGAATATATAGATTCATCAAATATTCTGTAAGTAAAAAGATCTATTTGTTTTTGCCCATATAAATATAGAAGATTTATTTGTTTTTGCCTATTAATACTTAATTACATATTGTAATTAAGTATTAATAGGCACAGTGTCTGACTCAAATTACACTGCCAGTTGAGCAAATCATGCTTGTGTATTATTTAAGTTCTGCTAAAAGATTAGTAAGTTGTTAGTTCCAAGTGATAAGACATTCTCTATTTTATCCAAAATGCATTGTTAAAATACCTTGCTACATCCTCTTCAAGCTGTCGTTGGAGATAGAGTTCCAATTTGGAAGCTTCATCTGATGTTGCAGAGTCACTAGCCGACACCGGCTTAACCCTCGGGTCCGGCATTAAGCATTTCTTAAACCTATTTATAAAACAATAAAAGATATGTTGTAAATAAGTACAAAAATGAAAACTATATTCTTAGAGCCTCCTAGTGATTATTTCAATTTTTTTTTCTCTGGGTATAGGAAAAAACGAGCCAAATCTAAAGTATTTGGAACAAGTTAAATCAGAGCAGAGAGTTGATCAATGATATAAATAACCTACAACCTTTGAGTTTACAATCAGTCGCTATGCCACAACATCACAATAGTCTCAACTTTCTAGCTTTGTTTGTTTTTTTTCGGTTAAAGTTCTACATTCATTGAGAGGTTGTAGTGGCACAGTGGCACTGCCTCTGTGCCACTACAACCTATGTGAGGTTGATTCCTGATTAATCATTTGATTAATGAGATGATCAAATATAATGCTTATTTAAGCATTATATTTAAATTCAGTTCTATTTTCATTTCGTCACTCTCCTGAGAATACAAAGTGCTACATAGACTTCCATCATTAAAATATTGAATATAATATATATGGATTACAGCATGAAGCTAGAAAAGTATAGAACAACAATTTTAATTAATTTACACTACAATTAATAAATGACTATTACTATATATTGTGTTTTTACCATGATAAGCATCCATAAGAGTACAAACACTTTATTAATAATTTATTATTATAATAATACCTAAGTTGTATTATCAACTTCTTTACTTGGTATTTATATTAATAAAATTATAGCAATCTGAATTTATATATATATATATNTTTATAAAGTTGTGTAATTGGTGTGGTAATAAATCATAATCTCAAGATAGAATCTTACGAGAATCACTAATTATATATATTAAATCATCGCAATACATTCAAATGCAAAACATGTTTCTATTGTCTACTGTTAATACATATATGACATCATGCACTACCATCACTTGTATCATGGTGTTATTTTTGTAACATAAAAAACTTATATACTCTAGTATAACAAAAAATGGCTGTTTAAGAAGACAATTATAAGATAAATCTAACCAAACCTACTACAAATGATAAGCATTAATAAAATATATAACTTTAATTTCTTTGAAACATTATCTAATAAAACATACTAATAAAATATAATCTTCATTTTCCTATTTAATTTATATAATGTATACTTCATTTAATATTTAATTATTTATTGTAAATATTAATATTTATTCTTAATATCTTATATTATGATAAGAACAAACAATTGCTCGTGACATACCAAAAGGATTCCAATTAGTACAGCAATTCTTGACATAAAAAATTTATAGATTATTTTAAGAAGAACTGATGAATAAAAAAATCACTGCCACTTAAAACGTATTTGTTGTTATACTAAATTAAATGTTACTTTTATTATATTCGATCTAATAATTAACTGTTATGTTAACGCGTAAAAATCTTCTCTATACAACTACCGATCGATCGTCACTAGCGCCATTATCACAGCCGGTGTTTATGATTTATCTACATTCCAATTTCCAACGTTAAATCATATGTTTAAAATAAATCCGATGCAAAGCGGTATAGTTTAAAGTTAAAATTATTGAAAAATATTGACGATTTATTATCTTACCTTTGAAAAATTTAAAATGAAAACATTTGTCAAGCCATACACGACGAGACAATATTTTTTCTCTTTCCCGTAATATTTGCGCCGGCGTACTTCGCCATCGAGGAAATTAAATTATATAAATCTTTTATGTATTTAATTAGATCTACTGACTTTAATAAAAAATGTTAAAACACTGTTTGTTATAAATTAGTTTTTAAATGAAATAGGATATTTTAGAATTTTTATAATGATATATAACTAAAAATAAATATTAATATAGAAATTAATTTGTGCTAAAATTAATATGAAATTATCTGTTTAAATTAATTTTAAAATTTAATTTAATGATAAGAAGTAAAACTGAATGGTATTTTTTGTGATTGTTGACAAAATGCCAATTACAGTAAAAATCTGATTATCTTATTTATTCGAGTTTCTAGTAAACAATTTATATTAAATTATATTAGTTATTTATTTCACCAAATCGTTGTATATTTTGTAGTAAATCACAATGCCGTAATTTTAAAACATATCTTTTGAAAACTGTGAGTTGTTCACAATCACATAGATGGCGTGTTCCAACTTGTCAAACAGTTTTTATGTATTTATAATCTATATTTTTAGTATAGTCCACAGAAGCACTGAGGACACTGGCACTGTCTTTCTGTCAGCGCAGTTTTATCTACTTCTATTACTGTCAGATCTTTCATCTGTTCCTAAAATGCACAATAATTTTTGGTGCCCTATATTTCGTTTTATTGTAATATTCGATCTTATATTTTGAGCAATATGCGAAGTTTTATGTAATACAGAGTAGAGAGAGTATAGTAAATTTAAATTAGACGTGAAAAGTTTACTAGTTTATTATATAATTGTTTTAGTAAATAATCCCTATTATGATAGGAACGTTATAATTTGTAATCGTAGTTTAAAAATTTATTATTGTTGTTAATTGTCGTGATTGAGTAATGCAAATATGGATCATTCAACTCAAAATTGGGACCCTGGTACGTTTGTATACATTTTAGTTTATTTTATGAAATGTATGATTAAATATTTCAAATACAGATTGATGGATTAGAAAAATATTTTGATAGCATTTATATGTTTTAATATATTTTAGCACTGATGCGATTGTTAACCTCCTTAAAAGAAGTACAGTCAGGTGGAGAAGATGTTGCTTTTTTGAGTGAACTTCTCCAGTCAAAACAGCTTCATGCCCTTGTTCAAGTACATAATAAAATTGTGGCAGCACAATGCAAAGATGATAAATTTTATCCATTGTTGTCTAATGCTATGCAAGTTACTTTAGAAGTGCTACAACAATTTAGTGAGATTGTGACAAACTCTAGTGAATTTGAAGAATTATTGAAATTATTACAAAAACCTCACTTTCAGGTGAGTACATTACTTCAACATGATAGAGTAATTTATATGTATAGATAGGTGTATAACTATGTTTCGACAGAAGAAAAAACATTTTTCGAATTTTGCTTTTATAAAAACTGGTTACAAAGTTATACCTCAAAGTATTATCCATCACTAGCCATATTTTTTTTTAAAAAGTACTACTAAAGCCGTTTTTAAAAAAATGGCAGGAGCAAAGTTGTACACCATACATATTTATAATTAGGACAGATAAATATTACTAAAACATTAAAATTATAGTTTAATATTTTTAAACATTTATCATCTCATTTTTAGAAAAAGTATATAAATTTTAACATAGCGGGAATCAAACCTGGTATGGAATTTTCGAAATCATTTAGGAACTCGTGACTACTAAGAGAGACATTTTTATTGAGCTATGTCAGAATTCTTATATGCTTGTTACAAGTTATTGATGTTAACATCACCTCTGTAAAGGATATATTTTATAAATTTTCTAAAATATTTTTCAATCCTTAATGTGGAATGGCACTTTAAAAAAGTTAAAGATTTTTATCATATTATATCCTATAACTAGGCAATACTCTGCACACACGACGCAGTTGCACAAAAAGACTATTATCCTCACTTACCCGATGTACCTTTGGATGCGGATGATGAAGAGGAAACTGTTAAAATTGTTCAACTTGTTAAAAGTGATGAACCACTGGTATGTGTTTAATAAATATGTCTACAATAAAAAAAGTACAATAAAAAGTACATCTTCATTTAGAAATAGCAGCTATTATTAATTATATTTAAATATAAATAGGAATGTATGTATTCATTGTTATATATTTAAGTAATGTTAAATAACTTAGCTTATATGTCTAATGATTTTATAGAATTTAAAATATTTATTTATATATAAATGTTATTTAAATTGCTTATTTACTATGATGAAGGGTATGTTTTAGTAATATATTTTTTTTGAAAGGGTGGAGCTCAGAGTGCAGAGCCTATAGTGGTAAGTCTATATACTGAATACTAGTTGAAAAATGATGTGCTTATATTTCTTTCTGTTTCTGTTTTATATTATATACCCAATTTTCTGAAATTACACTTTTTTCTGTATTGTATTCTGTAAAAATGTTTTATTTTTTAATATAATCTGAATATCTACTCTGTACTGTACTCTGACTTTAAATGCGATGGTTGTGGATGCGTTTCCCACTCAGGAGAATGGATTGACAGTATTGAGTTATGCCACTCAACACACAATGTTCTTGTGTGAAGCATAAAGAACTAATTGTCAACACTAGGTTCCCTCGGCCTATCCTGCTATATGCGGGCTATAGAGTGAAACTTGGAAAAAATTAACTAAGTTAATTTCATATATTATGTAAATATTAAAAGTATAAAAGATATAGTCAGAATACAATGCAGTGATCCTTTTATTATTTATCCGAATTATAAACTATTTATTAGCTGCTATCTCTAGATGTTTTTGTATATGTATTGCAATATTTTACCCCCTACATTTCTTTTCATAATTTCAACTTTTTTTTTATAATATTTTTTTTATATAATACTTTAATTTATTGCAATGCAAAATTGTATGTTTTAATATTATTTTGTTATTGTACTGTATTTTAGTGTTTCTTTTAATTCTATTTGTTATTTTACTAAAAATATTTTTCAGCTTATGGCTTATAAGTTGGCATTTAAACTTTTTGGTATAAATCTGTAAATATTACTTTCAAATGTAAATGTAAGTTACATAGGCTGTCGAAACACACAGCATTGTGGATTTGATTTCCACTCAAAAACAAATTATTTTCATTTCCTCTCTGTAGTAATAAGAAAAAGCGTAGCATTGATTTTTGTATTCACTCAACACGCAGTGACGCTAAAAAACTGGGCAGTGGGTGGGATGCAGTATGGTAACATTGGGTTCCCTCTGCTTACCCTGTTATATGCGGGTTACGGTTTGAAGCTAAAAACAATAATTACTTAAACACAGTTGTCTATAATTTGAAATACACCTGAAAATCTACATATCTTTATTTTCTATACTTCAAAATTCAATTCTTTACTATAATTTTATATTTTATACTGTTTTATATATTTTTTAAAAATAAAAATAAATGAATATCATATTTAAGTAAATTGATAACGTCATGGCACAGCATCTGACTGTAAACGCGATAGCTGTGAGTTCGATTCTCACCCTGGGCAATGATTACATTTGAATTATTTTCATTGTCCCGCTCTGTCTACACAAATCGCGGCGTTAAATTACGCCACTCAACACGTAACGTCTCCAAAATAATTCGGAAAGTGGAAAATGGAGTGACCTGAAACGACTTTTTTCAATGAATAATTAAGTTTGGGTGTTTTAGGGCGCCACTATAAAGACAGATGAGGAGACGGGTAAGATTGTCATTGCTAGAGTAATGCACGGCGGTGCAGCGGACAGGTCCGGTCTCATTCACGCTGGCGACGAAGTCATAGAGGTCAATGGGATTAGTGTGGAAAATAAATCTCCTGCTGATGTTTTATCTATTTTGGTAAGTTTTTTTTTATCACGTATCGGAATAAAGCAGTAGGTTTTAAGTAGGGCTAACCTGTTATTTATATTCATAACATCGCCGGGGTACAGTTCCTCCACTCAACACGCAATGCTCCAGAATTCGGAGGAAAGTGGGGAACGAAAGTTTCTTAATGGGAACAGTGTGAGTGTCCTAACACTAGGTTCCCAGGTTCCATACCCTGCTAGGTGCGGCGTACAGCTTGATGCAAAAAAATATATATCTAAATATATTTAGATTTATATTGTAACTAACCAAATACTAATTATTTGTAGTATTGTATATGTACTCTATAACCACTGCATTGGTTAAGGCACGTTTCAACTGCGGCACGATAGCGTCCAACGTAATTAATTTAATTACTGTATTTATTAAATTCATATTCATCAATTGTAACTAAGCCCAACTGGTGAATTAATAATTTATTATCTGTACAGGTGAAACTCGATACTCCTTTATTATAATGTGTTTCTAATCGTATTTAATGCAATCGTAACTGTACCGGCTTACTGTCCACTAAACCTTGAATTACTAACGTTAGTGTAATAAACTATTATAGGCGCATGGGCGTACGTATAGGGGGGTCGGGTGGTCCGTGCCCACCCTACAGTAATTTGGTGCCCACCTCAGAAATTTAACTAACAAAAAATTTGCCTTGAAAAATTAAAAAAAAGAAACAACGTTTATACGAATATATCTGTTCAAAGCTAAAGTCCAGGCTCTCTTCTCAAAAAATGTCTCTGAATACTTCTTCTTAAGTATATTGAATTTTCAGTCACTCGTCGCTGTGGTCGTCAATTAGCACCATTTGTTGACAATTACTTTATAAAAATGGACAACATAAAAAGATTAAACAGGGAAAGAACTGCTTAGACAAACTATTCAAGTTAGATGACGATGATGTTTAATGCTGTGCAGAGTAAAATTTCGAATATATTATATTAGTTTTTTTACATAAGTTAAACATGTGTATTGGTTGTAGTCTATAAATTGATTTTTATTAAGAAAAAAAACGCTTCTTAATTAAAATTACAATTCAACGTTGATATTGCTATAAAGGCTTGTCTTAACTTTCAAATTTCACATATAAATGTATTATTCGTAGTGCTTTGAAATATTTATCACGACACTGTTGTATGCTGGCTGCCAATACAAACAAGCAAATACAGCTAAGGCAACAATACAAAATACATACAATTTAATTACTGAAAGCTCAAGAAAATCCATAGTATCGTTTTGATTGAAACCAATTAGTTAATATTATAGAGACTCTGTTGTTTCCAGTTTTTGTTTGTAAAATTTCTGGGAAGCACGGGTTACCTTCGCTTCCCTTTCTACGCGCATGTCCATATGTAATGTTTCCCAATGCATTCTAGAACGGGAAATGAGGATAATATAACCGTAAACCTCGTGACGGAATCAAAGCATTAACAGTTACCATAGATACACCGTCAGATAATATTATTTTTCAATATTCTATTGAGGTCATCGTGGCGCAGGGGCACAGACTGAAAAATAGGCTGGTTGTGGGTTCGATCCCCACTCGAGGAGATATAATATTTACTTACATTTATATTTTCATTTCTTCGCCCTTGCGCGCGGCGCTGAGTTCCGCCACTTAAAACGCAATGCCTCCAGAACTCGGCGAAAAGTGGGGAACGGTTTGTCACACTGGTTCCCTCTGCCTATCCTGCTGTGTGCGGAATACAGCGTGAAGCTGACTTAATTTTAATTTAATTTTAATTTTCAATATTACATTGAGGCCATCGTGGCGCAGTGACACAAGCGCAGGACTGTTAACGCTACGGTTGTAGGTTCGATCTACACTCGGAGAAATAATTATAATTTATTAATACTTTCATGTCTTTGCTCTTATTACAAGACAAAACGCGGTGTTGAATTCCACAACTCAAAACGCAATGCCTCACAAATTCGGTTCTCCCCCCCGCCTACCCCGCTAAATGCAGGATACAGCGTGAACCTGATTAATGATTAATAAATATTTATTTTTAGCAAAGTTCAGAAGGGACCATAACATTTAAATTGGTACCGTCCTTTGGGAAAGGCGGTTCAAGAGAAAGCAAAGTGAGAGTGAGAGCTCTCTTCAATTATAATTCCTCGGAGGATCCTTACATACCGTGCAAAGAGGCTGGTCTTAACTTTATGAAAGGGGACATTCTACATATCGTATCTCAAGACGATGCTTATTGGTAAGTTCATATTTCGTATATCGTAATAATATTTATTTGTTAGTATTTCTATTTTAGTATTATACATTGTTTAAATATATTTTTAAATGAAATAATTTAACGTTGTAGAAAATGTATTTCTTATTAAAGTATAGCAATTTATTTAAAAAATAAAACCATTTTTACCTATCATTTACATTGAGTCAACTTTCACCGTTTCACAGACGAAAATTTAACTTCTAAAAAAGTGTCAAATAGTATCATACGGTAAAGCTACTCCATTCTAGAACTCGAAAACATACTGGTCTCACTACGTTCCACTGTACTTTCTCTAATCAAACGAGAGAAAAACCTATAAAATATAAATTTCCACAAAGAATCCAACTCATTATAGTGAAATTTGATATATACCTCACGTACTCGTATATTTCTATATATAATAAAAATAGATAGGCACAGGGAACAAAGTGTTAATACACTCCTTTCCCTATTTTCCGTCAAATTCTGGAGGCATTGCGCGTTGAGTGGCGGAACTCAACGCCTCGCCGAGCCTCAACACCAGAGCAAGAAATGAAAATAGAAATATTTCATTCCGTCTACAGTCACACATCTGTACCCCTGCGCTACGACTGACCTCTATATATAATTCTATTTATTATCAAATGTAGTCATATGATAATGCCGGCTAAAGGCCGACTAGTCTTTGAGCTCGACTAACTATGCGCTATCAGTTTCAAACTGCAGTGCCTAGTGTATACCTTGCTACATTTCCTTCCTGTTTCGTGGAAAGGTCATTTCATATCAGATAGTTAAAGAAATACGTACACACGTGGATGTATTAAGTATTTCTTAGTTAAGGTATACTGGCAATATAGTTGATTATTTCATTGGACTAAGGCTTCTGTCAACTTGTTATGCTGTTTGGTTTATTCAATACTAGAAGTTCAAAAGTGGNTATATATATATATATATATATATATATATATATATATATATATATATATATATATATTTAATAAAAATACGTGTCCTATGTCCCTTCTAATACCTCTAAGAATATGTGTGCAAAGTTTCATGACAGTTGGTTAAGTAGTTTTGGCGTGATAGCGTAATAAACAAACTTACGTTTATAATATTAGTAGATATTATGATATGATAGTTTGCCAAATGATATTGTTCGAATTTTCGATAATATATTATAATACATATGAAACTGATAGTACATTTTACAAATATAATATAATAATCATGGTTATTGCCGAAGAGATTAGCTGCAATATAAATAGCTAACAAATATTTAAAGGTCTAAAGAATTACATTTTCAGTTTAATTTTGCCGTACTCACCATATATCACGTGAACCTTGTATTCACTTCACTAAGCTTGACGTAACAGTTTCTCTATTTTTGCTGAATATAAAATTCCCTTTGTACGGCGTGTCGATATCGTCTAAAGTGCTGTGCTAGACGCGATTTTCTCAGTTCAATCACGTTTTTAGATAATGTCAAAAGTGGGGAACAGAGTGTCTTGACACTCGGTTCCCTCTGTCTACCCAGCTATCTGCGGGATATATCGTGAAGGTGAAAAGAAATAATGTAAAACTAGGTCACAGAATGATTTTATGTGTATGAAATCAAATTACTGTTGGCATATTCATTATAATTAGTTTAGAATATTAGTAAAAATTTTGGAACTACAGTAGCCCTTATACTAAAAATAAAAGAGGAACAAAACAAACCTTTTATTTCCCCATTAAAAAAAAAACAAAGTGTGAATATTAAAATTTTATTTAGGATATTTTTAACTTTATTTTGCGTAAAAGCACCATCGTTAATGCATTTCTCTTCTAAATGTGGGCCTGTCTAAACGCTTTTACGACGCATAGTATATGAATGAGGAATAGCAAACATTTCTGCTCCATTTAGCACTGCCGGCGAAACTTGGTCTAAATGAGTTTAGGCTTTAAATACTTCACCTACAAAACATCAATACATTTATATTTTATACTAGCGGCCCGTTCGCTTAAACTTATCATTGTATTATTGTAGCCAAATTATACAAAATCTTTACATAAACTAACATATAAGCTATATTATTGTAAAATTTCATCTAAATCTGTTCTGTAGTTTTTGCGTGAAAGAGAAACAAACATCCATCCTTACAAACTTTTATTTCTAATATCTTCCACTTGTAATATAAGGAAGATTAAATTATATTGAAAAAATCTAACAGCATAAAAAAAAGGTTCCGACGAATTGAGAATCTCCTTTTTTTGAAAGTCGAAAAAAGTTGACAGAAGCCTTAGTCTAACGAAATAATTCAATATATTGTTGATATAATATTGCTGAAATACTTAATTACCTCTGGGGTTACGGTTGTGGGCGGCGACGATCAGGTGACCCGTACGGTCGTTTGCCTTGTCTTCATTATTAAAAAAAATGTTCATTATTATAGTCCGATATATATAGTCTATGTCTATATATATAGTATATGAATAGTCCTATAATACGCCTATTAATGAATTATTATTTTCATTTCATTTCTCCGGCACCACGGCAAAAGCCCAGCGTTGAGTTCCGCCACTCAACCTCGAAAAATTTGGCGGAAATCGGGGATTAAAGTGTCTTAACACTTGGTTCCCTCTGCCTACCATTTTTTAAGCGGGATACAGCATGAAGCTAATTACTCTATATGCCAATAAAAAGTTTCCTAAAACCTGTGTAGGAAATTATTGTCCAATATGTGTAATGTAGTCATATTTTATAATTAATAAAACCAGACCACTGAGGGTTCTGGACATAAATTGGAGCTTTCTCTGAAATTCAACCTTAGCTTAGCCAGAGCTCACTTGAACTAGCGGCTGTAATACCAAAATTTGCCCCCCTTTTAAGGTTTTTATATTTTAGAATTTAACCACAAATGTATAGTTTTCAGATTTTTTCCTTAACTAGTACTACCAGTAGATGCTAGCTGCCAAATTTCATTTTTTTGCGATATAAACGGCCATATCTTTTTTTTAAGTAAATGTAGAAATACGATTTTTTTAGGAAATCATGGACCGTAGATCTGAGTATATGGTTTGAATTTCAACTCAATATCTCCGAGCGTTCTAAAGACAAAGGCTCTTGACAGATGGACAGACAGACAGACGGACGGACAACAAAGTTATCTTATAAGGGTTTCTTTTTTACTTAAAAGTTATGGAGCGTTAAAAATATTGCGAATTTTCATATTTTTAAATATTTTTATAATGACATTGAACCTAATACCACATGAATCCTCATACATTTGATCAAGCTCCAATTTGTGGATTTGTTAAATTTTAATTGAGTTTTTACTCAATGAAGTGAACTTGGTGGAGCTGTCATCTGTTTACGTTTTGAGTAAATAATATATATATAGCATTTAAAAAAAAATAAGACGTAAATATATATTTTAAAACATACATATGTCATGTTCGTGTTAAAGTAAAATCTAAATAACCAGCCAGGCTACTCTCGCCTCAATTAGGTCTCATTTTGTTCGGTTCGCTTAGTTTTTAGTTTTTTACTCCATACACTGCGTCTGTGTAGTGTGTACAGTACACTGCGTAGGGGGAAAATCCTAATATATAAGAAAAAAGTTACAATATAAAATCCGCTTCACGCTGTATCCCGCACACTGCAAGGTAGGCAGAGAGAACCTAGTGTTAAGACACTCCGTTCCCCACTTTCTGCCGAATTCTGGAGGCATTGCGTGTTAAGTGGCAGAATTCAACGCCGCACTTGTCCTCGACGCCAAAGCGAAGAATGGAAATATAAATATAGGTAAATATTTCAGCTCCTCTAGTGGAGATCGAACCCACAACCAGTCGGTTTTACAGTCACACTTTGTGCCCCTGCGCCACGACTATAATATAATTTTGATTATAAGCTAAAATTACGTCAAAACTATTAATAATTAACAGACTATTAATACTACTTGGGACGTTTGTTACGGTCGTATGTATACGGAAAATAAATAAAAGACGAGTACAGGTGATTCGATACAGATTTCATTTCCTGAGGATGTTGAAAGGGATGTTTCTAGTTTAGAACATTATGTTCTACATGAAATCTTTAGCTTGACGCTACATATAAAAAATAAAAATGCATACTTTTCTTCGAATATTTTTAAACATTAACATATACAGCAGATAGAGAACTTAAATATTGTTTACTTTTTGAATTTTTGAAAGATCTAGTCTATCGATATTTTAGTTTATCGTTTTTAATCGATGTATTTATTCATCAGTTAAATTATAATTATATTTGATATCCTCTCCCATCGCGGTCTCCTATCCATTAGTCCATGTGATAACATTAGTATGGAACGGCAAGGCAAGCCTTTCAGGGAAAATTACAACCAGTATGGGAGTATGGCAAAAGCTTTTAAGAATTGTGATCAGATCAATGTTCGCGTGAGTGTCACTGATGGCTGTATAGCAACAGTCTTTGTTGAATATAGTAAAAATATTATATATAGTGTTTGATATTACCAATCGTGGCGCAACGGCACAAAGTGTAACTGTAAATCGACTGGTTGTGGGTTCGATCCCCACTCGAGGAAATGAAATATTTATTTACATTTATATTCTCATGATGATGTCGAGGCAAAGCGCAGCGTTGAGTTCCGCTACTCAACACGCAATGCCTTCAGAACTTGGCGGAAAGTGGGGAACGGTTTGTCTTAACACTGGGTTCCCTCTGCCTAATCTGCTATTTGCGGGATACAGCGTGAAGCTGATTTTGATATTAACACATTAAGATATTACTACATCGCACCATTGTTATGGCAGGTGATAACTTCTTTTAATTATTTTTTATGTTAAGTAAAAAGTCGTTAAATTTTGTTTGAACCTTTTTTTCGCCTGATTTTCTAGAAAGTTTCCATCCGTGCCTGTAAACTGGTATCCTTGCCAAGACGATCACGCTGAAGAGAATATTTTATACGTATTTTTTGCTCAAAAAACAATTTTCCAAATTATTTATTAGTCTAGTAGGTACATAAGTGGATCATAAGTTTATTTTTTTTCGTGTCGAACGGTGGCGTAATTCAATGCCGCGCTTTGCCTTGACACCAGAGCAAATAATATATAAAAATGTTATTCATGTTATAAGTAGAATTTAATTTCAACGAGTGGGAATCGAACCCACAACATGTCGCGTTTGCACTTGACGCTTGCAGGCCTGCGCCACGACAGATTACATAAGTAAAATATTAAATATATAATAAGGAAGGCAAATAATATTTGTCGCAGAATATATTGCCTGTGTATTAAAATAATACACTAAAAAAACATCACATTTATAGCCTGTAGACGTGCTGTCTGAAATAACTGTAGAATATATGTGATATTTAGAAATATGTTTTATATTTATTCACGAAATATACCTCTTCTCACGCTGTATCCCGCACATAGCAGGGTAGGTAGAGAGAACCTAGTGTTAAGACACACTATGTCACCACACACCAAGTGGGGACACTTACTGCCGAAATTCAGGAGGCTTTGCGTGTTGAGTGGCAGAACTCAACGCCGCACTTTGCCTCGACACCAGAGCGAAGAAAAAAAATATATAAATTTAAGTAAATATTTCATTTTCTCGATCGAACCCACAAACAGTCGGTTTTACAGTCACACTTTGTGCCCTTGCGCCACTACTGACCTCACGAAATATTAGGTATATTAAACTTAAATTATTAGTATTATATTAATAAATTGTAAGCTTTTTGTATGATTGATATAATAAAAATAAATCAATATTCTTTTTATTATAGTTAAAAAAATATATATTTACCTTGTTTTATTTATAATTTTAACACTGGCTCAGTTATATTAATTATTATCTATACTATAAATATCTAATAAAATATAAACATCATTGCCATATAGTCATATAGTGGGCTACAGACTAAGACCATCGTGGTGCAGTGGAACAGTCTGATTGCAAACGCGATGGCTGTGGGGTCGACATTCATTCTGTTGTTTTCATTTCCTTGTTCTAGTAGAGAAACCGCGGTGACATCGCGTTCCGTTTAAATTAAAAATTGAGCGTAAAGTAGGGAACTCGCATTGCTATGCGGCAAAAGGATACCATAGGTATATATTGAACGATTCCATGACTTGTTATTTCACAGAAAAAAAAGTAACTCGCCGAGATAGATTGCTTCCATACTTAATATTGTAATATCTTATCGTTAATGCAAATTTGTTTGTTTAATTTTTATTGCAAATATCTTATATTGTGTTTTTAATATGAAATATCGATGGGTTTGAAAAAAGGTACTACAACTATATACATGGGTATATATTGAACGGTTCCGTGACTTGTTATTTCAGGTGGCAGGCGCGACGTGAGGGCGATCGTGTGATGAGGGCCGGGCTAATTCCTTCGAGAGCTCTACAAGAGGGTCGTATCATTCACGAACGTCAGGCTGAACCCCAAACAATGGATGGTAGGTATATTCATCTTAGGTACGGTTGCTTAAAGATGAGAAAGTGGAATGAGAAAAAAGTACCAATAAATATTTTAAACGTTTTTAAAGTATTAATCCACACTTTGGAATGTAGGAACTAAACTCTAAATAAGTATAAGTACCAATAAAATTGTACTTTTCTACGGTATGGGTAAGGTACCGATACCAATAATAATATTTTATAGTAATATAAATTCCTTTGATTCATGGAAGTTCTCTCTTAATACAAAAAATAAGTCTATTATTTTTGATTTTTTTAGCGTCAAACTGTATCCCGCACACAGCAGGGCAGGCAGAGTGAAACTAAGTGTGAAGACACTTCAAGAAATAAAAATATTAAATATTTGATTTTCTCAAGTTGAATGCGTGAATGGAACCTACAACCTATTCCCCTAAGCCGAAACCGGCCAAAGGAAAAAAAATGCTTACAAAATAATATTCATACACTATAAATTAATAATATTCTATAAAAATTAACTGTAACAATTAGGATAAAAAAATAAATGTTTTCTAACATCACGTTGAAAATTATGCAAGTAAAAGACCCGGATAAGAAGACGTCGTGCCTTTTTCCATTTGACCCAAATAGATTACAGTCGCTGTCGGACGAGTGTATCTCTTGTATGCGCATTAATATTTATAAGTGTGTCGTAAAATATATTTTAGGGGTTTTTTTATTATTATTATTAAACTAATGTAATATACTCATGTGAGTAACATTTTATATTTGATTTACTTAATAATAATAATAATAAGTTGTTTATCCAATAACCGATTTAATGACTTCTAAAGTACTAAATATATTTAAATTTTCCACACTTTTCCACTCACCACAAGAAAAGGTTTTGAACGTAGCGGGATTTGAACCCGCGCCTCTTGGAAACAGTCCAAGCGCTCTAACCAATTAAGCCATACATTCTCATCTGGCTACGCTTTAAATAAGAAAAGAAAAATACTTCCTACGTGGGAGTAACACGTTGTGGGTTCTATCCCCAATCGCAAAAATTATTAGATATATTTAAACTATTTTGATTTTCATCGTCTGTCCCAACACCGGGCTCCTTTCATCTATCTATCTAGTAAAGCAGGTATTATTTTAGTATTATTAAAATAACTAATCTTTACTTTCTAGGTAAACCAGCTTTATGCAGTCCAACTCAAGCGAACTCAGATTGTGGCCCTAAAACGCCTTGCTCGCCAACACCGAACGCGACCGCACTCTTACCATGTAAATCTATGCCCAAAGTTAAAAAAATCATATACGACATCAAGGAAAACGACGATTTCGACAGAGAAATGATACCTACATATGAAGAAGTGGCTAGATTGTATCCCAGAGCTGGTTTCGTGAGGCCCATAGTGCTTGTGGGGGCGCCCGGTGTGGGCAGAAACGAGTTGAGGAGGCGTCTCATTGGAAGCGATCCGGAGAAATATGTAACGCCCGTGCCGTGTAAGTATGTGCGAGTGTATGGCGTTTGCGATATATACTTTTTTTATATTTTTTCTTATATAATCGAATAACTGAGAAATATTTAACACGAATATATATGTGATTTTTTTAATTTGAATTTAATTTTTTTTCATATATCGAAGTCGGCAACCAATGTGTTGGTGATACTGTCTTTTTTTATGTTATCGACTCCTCAGCACTATTACGATTAAATATGTTTTCCTGAGTTGAATTTGAGCCTATAACTGTCGCCTTACATTGTCACTCATGATATTTAATAAATATATTGAAATTATGTGTGAAAACGTCCTTAATGTTAGTAAATAATAAAAAATATTTAAAGTGGTTTTGAACATAGTTGGCTTTCTCCTGGTTGCCGCTGTACGATATTGATTAGAAATGGTGATTTAATCACTTTTTTAATCGGTTTGAAAATGAGGAATTCACAAATTCGACGATGATTTCGTGTGAGGTTCCCAGGTTCTCTCTGAAGCCTCTACTATATGCGGGACACAGCGTGAAGCTAGAAAATATAGTTATAGTTTTATAGCCAGCACTGGTTACGTCAATCGTATTAAATATTTCTCCAAAATAGCTATATCACACTGCCGTGCGAATTTGCAACGCAGCCTTATATAAAGTAGCTTATTATTGCAAAGCGAATGGTAAGGTAATAATGTAAATATTTTTTTGTTATAAATCATTCAGTTATTAAACAAATTAAATTTTATATATTATAGTTTAAAATAATCTTGTATTGTGAGCCCTGAGAAGAAAAATCATTGATGTTTTAAATATAATGTTAATTTTGATTTGCCGTGCACGCCGTGCGACTGTAAACGCGACGGCTATGGGTTCGATTCCCGTTTGGGGCAATAAATTTCTGTGCTTTAGTAACAAGTTCCTTAACTAGACATATCTCTAGAGTTTGTTAGTAAACGGAGAATGGAAGTATCTTCATGTGGATTCCCTCTATTGCCTCTACCTATCCTGCAATAACGCGAATATTATTGAATATTTTTTTTTATATCTGAATAATAAAATGGGGCATGTGAGAGCTAATGGTACTATTAAAACATCTACATCATACATACATACCATTGCTATCAATGGTGAAATAATTTAAAAAGTTATGCACCATTGTTTGGGAAACATAGGGTCAAAAATTTTAAGTATTTGTTTACAAAAAATTAGAAACAAACAGTGTTAAAAATTTCAAAATATTTTTGGGCTAATTTCTATGTTATATAAATTCTCAAAAATGCAAATAAACATTATTTTGATATCATTTTATATATTCAATATTGCCATAGTGGTGCTGATATTATTACAGATAGTAAAAAAAATCATTAAAGAATCCAAAATATCCACTACATTACCTAGGAAATACTAATAATTATTCTAAATAGTTCACTCTTGCCTATCTATCAACCATTTTAAATTATCTTACATCGCTATTTTGCCCAATTTTGGCCATCTGTTTTGTTTTAATAATTATAATCCATACAATATGTAGTTATATTACAATATAATGTCCTTCTATAAACAAAATAAATATCCTTCTCAAAAAATGTACATAACTTATATACCTACTATTATTTTAAAGAATATTATAAAAATTAATTTTGTTAATAATCCTAAAGGAAAAGGGAGCTTTTATTAAATACGTATTATCTGCATTATGGTATAGTAGAGAATTAATACAATTTTACTTTTCCCAAATTGATTAGAAATATTCACTTAGTGTCTTAAAATATTGTATCTAATATCCTTTAAAAATATTAGATATTTTTTAACAAATTACTAGTAAGTACTTAATTATTTATAAACGCAAGCATCTACGAATTCTTATTTATTTATAGTAGCTTAGCAAGTTGCGATACCAAAGCTTATAGCGAATGAACATATATAAATACACTAAAGTAAATAATATATGCCGAATATATTATAATACTTATTTAAATTAATATATTATAATATATTTAATAATTATTTAAACTTTAGGTAGATTACGCGTACAAAAAATATGTATACCACATATTTATTTGTAGATAATACAATATATAAACATGTACTTGATATGAATTAAAGAAATTTGTTACATTTCTTTAAATTTATTGTAAGTACAAACAATGCATATTAAACAACATTATACTGAAAATAAAGCAATTAAATCTGAATGAATAAATATTACACATCATGTTTTGCCTTTGAAATAAAATGCTTCTTATCTAAAATGTAATGTTTTAGATTAGAAGCTTTGTAAGGCAAATAAGACTTGCTTGACTGAACTGTATTTATAGAGCCACATCAGCCTTTTTATATAAATTCCAGCATAAATTACATTATATCTACACTACATTTAACATTTTATTTTTTAGACAAATTTTTTATTGCTCAATTAAAATCTTATGACTTTATTTGAACATAACATAATTATACAGTAATGTCGTCATCAGAAGCCTGTCTTCCTCCACTGTTGGATATACTCCTCCCCAATGGCATTCCACTGAGCTCGATCTTCGGTTTTTCGCATCCAACCGCTGTCACCTGCTTGGCGTATGTCGTCACCCCACCTACCTGGAGGAAGTCCTACACCACGCTTGTCGAAGCGCGGTCTCCAAACCAGCTAGAAAATTTGTAGACCAGACGCACTGTCAGTGTCCAGGTCTAGCTTCCCTATGTCATAAATTTTAGAACGCACTCGTCAAAGCCCTTTATTTTTGAGCTTTGCGGTATAAATGACGAAAAAACCTGACAAATTTGGAGAGCCGAAGTCCCCCATGACAACGCCTTTTGCCCTCATTAGGTGGTATTCAAGGTCTTCATGCATTTTTTTCACTTCATTATCTGAGTGTACTGAAAACATTGCTTATTTGACTTGAATTACCTTGAAAAGTATATTTTTGGTAAAACTAATCATAAGGTACGCTACCTATGACGACGATATACTTGATATATCTATAACGTTTCACGACATGACCGTGTGAGCCAAAAACCTGTGAACACCTTGTGATGGTTGGTTTGTTTATCTGAAATACATAAAAACTCCAAAGTTATGGTATCCTCTTCCTTTCGTCGGTTGATACATACCCCGAGATGTGTTATCCTATGTAAGTCAGCTCTTTTTTCAAGCTTTTTTCAAGTTGTTCATCGGTTCGTAGCATGCGTCAGTTGATGTAGGCGGCCTACTGTAGCCTAGGGATTCTTAGCACCCCCTGCCCTTCCGCTGCCATAACCGTCACCTTGGCCTGGAATAGTGGGACAATCGGGAACTCGGGCCGCTGTGTATGGCACTGGGCCATTAACTTTTGCCCGTAATCATTATTGCCCATAAACACTACGCTGGGAAGGCACACCGCTGATGGTACTTAGTGTAATATAATGTCAAAATATTTTAGATTTCCATTTTTGTCATAAATTTAATGTGCTGCCGTCTGATGCTATTGTGGTACAATTGGGAAGTGCTTCTACATGTGAAGGTTGTTTCTTAATCGCGACATAAAGCAGTAGCAGTATATGATTTAAAAAAGTAGTAGCCTATATTTAGTCTCGCCATAAATATTGCTACAGAGAAAAATAACATGTTTTTATTGTACGTAACATTTATTAGTATTAGAGTGTGTTAGTTCAATACATTAATATAAAATATTTTTAAAAATATATAGAGCTTATTAAAAGTGGACACAATTGGCTGTAATGCCTTTAAAAGTTTAGGGCATTAATAAATCTTCACTGTCCATCGTATGGAGTGTTTTAGGGGCTCCAATTTATTATGAAGTTTAGAGCAAGCCTTACTCTATAAAGCTGATCATAAATCATAATCCAGTGGAAAATCATAAGTAATGACCTATGCGTCTCTTATAAGTTGCAAGTTGTAATATTGTCATTGCCTTCTCATTACTCTAGTAAATAGTAATTTTGATGTTCAGTTCTAATGTATCAGTCATAGAACCTTCATTTGTCCGACGAATGAGCCTGCCATAGCGTCGTTCTCAGCGTTTTGTGTGTCTTGTTAGGGCGACGACAGCGTGTGATATATTGTCGTGTAGGGCGTTCTTAGTGGCCTTATTTTGGATTATTACTATTGACGTGTATATGTCCCTCGGATTCTTTGATGGTCAAGGTGCGTGATTTTCCCCCCATTTCGTATACTTGAAAAGGTCCGCTTTTTCTGCTTGTGTATGGGCGAGGTACAGAATATTGAGGAAATCTATTGGCTCGAAGCACCTGTGTATCGCGACCTTTTCAGGGAGCGAGGCGTCTGTTGGGCTAAGTAGATTCCGTTATAAACTTCGCTGACCGCGTATGTCAGTCACATCCAGAAGACATCTATAAGATCTCGCTAGCTCTTGACTCATGGCTGTCACGAGGTTTAGGTCGATATAGTGCTTTTGAAAGAGGTTTAATCTGTCGATAAAGGATAATTGGTTTATGTTTCCGATAAGTAAAAACTGTCTTCTTGGCCTTTGATAATATAGACATCGATTACGATTATCCCTATATGGTTAATTACGTGCTCGTCCACGATCAGTCTTGTGGGTCTTTCTGCAACATTTTTTACCACAATAGAGGCGATTGTGCGTACTTTGATCTTTGCGTCCCTTGTGCAACAAACAGACCTTACTCCTCAGGTCCTCGGCCGCCACAGTAATTGTAGTTACTATCACTTTATCCATTGTATGTTCGGTGGCCCCCACTGATACCAAATGTTTGTTGGAAGTTTGAATGGTGTGCGCATTGTTAAGTATTCTTTGTTTCAGCGCTACCTCTGTCCATTGAGGTACGTCGAGGATTGGGTTTTCTAAAGATATTATGCACCTGGGGCATTTTCTCCTGTTGATGATGAAGCCATCTTTCCCGCTGTAAGCTTATCCTGATAGTTATCTTATGTTAAATAATAATTTAAGGTTCTTGTTTGTAAATGTCATGTCAAAATATTTTATTTATTTTTTCATGCTTTATCCTTCATATAGTTGAGAAAACTGAGGGAGCCTTATACTTATTTAGAAAACGTATAAAAATTTGAACGTAGCAGGACTCGAACCCGCGCCTCCTGGAAACCGGTCGGTACGTTCAAATTTTTATACGTTTTCTAAATAAGTATTTTTCTTTCCTGAGTGTGGAATATCACTTTAAAAATGTTTAAAAAAGAGGGAGCCTTGTTTAAGACACTCCAATCGTCACTATCCGCTAGAATTTGCGAAAGTGAAAGATGATAATAATTTGTTCTTCTGAAAGGGAATCCCTTGATACACAAAACCATAACTATCGCGCTTTACATCAGACGCTTTTGAGCTACGCGAAGATGGCTTGTTTTTTATAATATTGTTGATAAGGGCATGATCTTACTTTTATATCTAATAATTCTAATATTAGACCTAATGATTAGAAGTATGTATTATTAATATACATTTTTAACCAAAATGACTCATCTAATATTATGAAATAAGTAATAATGGAATACTAAAGTCTTACCAAAGTTGTCTACTAATAAAATCTTGAATTAAACAACTTATAATTGAATAAATTCAGTGAAATAGTGGCAAAAAAAATTATTGAATTATTCCACGTTGTAAATTGTAACAGGTTTGCTTTAAGAAACACATATAATAATATTCTAGAGTCATATTATGACTTCAAATAATATATGTTATTAAACCTGCAAGTAATATATATATATATATATATATATATATATATATATATATATATATATTTTTATTTATTATAATAGGAAGCCAACGTTGTATACTAACGTTGTGTAATAATTCTTATGCTGAAAATAAAACAATCTTAAAGGACTACAACATAAATTGTATTCCGCACTTATAGGCTAACTTGACATGCATGAATTAATAAAAAAAGAGAACAAACATAATACACTTAAAAAAAAACTTATACAATAAAAGAAACAGAAAACAAAAATTTTATAATAACTTTAACTATTAAAAAACATAATAAAAAAATAAATAATAATTTCTCATATATCAACAATTATTTAAGAGGAAGAATATTTTTTTGTTTGCAATTTAAAAGTGGATATAGATTGTTGAAATATATCTAAATCTGCTTTTTTAAATATACTATTATACAATATTACTATTCTATTTAATGGAGCTGCTTTGCCTAAGTTACTTTTAGAAAAACGCTCTTTAAAAGTCTGCTTATTTTTATTGTGGCTTCTAGAATTCCGTCTTGGTACTGCTAAACCTATTCTGCTTAACAAATTTTAATACCCCCATTTATAATTTTATGTAAGAAGCAAAGATCAAGTAAATCTCTACGATTAGATGAAGAAACGGCATTATAAAATCTTAAGTGATCAGAATAGCTTTTAGTTCGTTTCAGCAGTAATCTTTGTAAGCCAATTGACTTATAAATCTCTTCTGTACTCTTTCTAATCTGTTTTCATGTGACTTATAATGAGGATTCCATGCAATACAACAATATTCAAGCTTACTACGTATTCTAGAGTTAAATAACGTTATTTTGGTAGTGATCTTTTAAATTCTTTTGAAGCTCGCAAAATGAAACCTAGCAGTTTGAGTGCCTTTTTAATTATGTCGTCTAAATGTGGTAAAAAACTTAACTCATTATCTAATATGATCCCGAGATCACTAATTTGGTTAACTCTTCCTAAAATATTTCCATTTACAGAATAGTTAAAGTTCATATTTTTAATTTTACGGCTAAATGTAATAATGCAACATTTGAGGTGATTCATTTTTAAGTTGTTATAATCACACCACATTGAAAGTCTATCCAAATCTTTTTGTAATTTAAACGAGTCGTCGATGTTATAAATTTTCTTGTATATTTTAAGATCGTCAGCGTATAATTAAAATCTACAATGCTCAAAACACTCATGTATGTCGTTTATAAAAAACCCAAATAACGTGGGGCCAAGAATGGAACCTTGGGGGACACCAGAGGTCGCAGTAAACGTTTGCGACAGATATCCCACATTCATTTTACGGTTCACCAAGTAAGTCTTAAGCCAATCAGATTGCCATTAATACCATACATACGAAGTTTATTTAATAAAATATTATGATCAACGACGTCAAATGCTTTGGCCAAGTCTGTATAAATGCAATCTACCTGTTCAGAATTATCCAACGCCATAGCTAAATCATCGACAACTAATGCCAAGTTTGACAGAGTGGACCGTTTTGTGATAAAACCATGTTGATTTTCTATAATTGCTGATTTCATGTGCCACGTGAACACTGGACAAATTAATGGCTCGAATATTTTAGGAAAAACTGACAATATGGAGATATAATTTGAAATATCTTTTCTATCACCAGCCTTAAAAACAGGGACAACTTTTGCTACTTTCCATGAACACGGGAATTCACCTACACACAAAGATTTATTAAATAATAAGAATAGAGGCTTAGCTAGATGGACATCACATTGTTTAAAGAAAGAGATATAATAATAAATACAGTTTTTTTTCTTTAAAGACAACGCCATCTGTTGACAATTATTTAATATTTACTATTTTTTAGGCAATGCGACGTAGTCTTTAAATATATTGTGCTAATTGTATCTATCTATAGAGGCTGAACATGAGGTGGTGTACATAAAGAATAAAAAATGGACCAATTAATTGTGATTGTAATTTATTTATTAAATTACAGTACAGTACTTTTTTAGTTTGTAGTAATATTTTGATTACATTTTCAATACATTTCACAATTATTTCGTAGTATTATTCAAAGTTAAAAAGCACATTACACATAGAGATAGGTGGCGTTGCTAACTTTAATCTTAGGTGACTGTAAAAGTTATGGATGTATTAATGTCAATATCATTTTAGTTTATGTATGTTAAAAGATTATTCAGTGCCATGGTTGTAGGAAGTGTGGAATTTCACAAATCTATACATTCTATACATATAATTAAAATAATATTGAAATGTAATTCTATTGTAAATGCCCTCACCATTTGTCAATGAAGTAGTACCTTAGAATTCTATTTACACCAGTAAATAGTCTGGCGGTAAGGATCGAGCGTGCAAAGAGAGTTGAAATGAGCTCGTTCTAGCTCGCTCGTTTTAGGGAGCGGAGCGAAGTAATTACAAAATACAAGATGATCTCTATAATTAACTCTTTATTGGTGGAAAAGTAAAATTTTACATATTTAAAAAGACTACGTTCCGCCTAAGCAGTTATCTATCGCGTTGGAAACCGGGCTTTACGTTGATACCTCCTTATTTTTGTAAAGAAAAAAAAACTTTTTCTATATTTGAAAAATAGTCTTTAAAACTTTCAGGCTTAAGACAACTTCTAATTTTTCTCCTAATATAGTTTTAGCAAAGCAAAGCGCGCCCTTAAGTTCCGCCACTCAACATGCTTTTAGAATAGAATAGGATAGAAAGTGGTAGGCTAGGTTCCCAGGTTACCTCTGCCTACCCTGCAATGTGCCGGATACAGCGTGAAGCTGAAAAAATAAACGCTTACTCTTGCTACGCTTGAGTAATAGCCGAAGCCAACGATTAATCTTGCCAACACAAAAAAACATTTGGTTCAGAAACTATTCCAAAGATTCAATCTAACCCTCCTTCACGGTATAGTTATCATTAAAAATACCTATACCTTTGAACATCTTTTACTACGGCAGCATCTTATTGTTTATCAGATATTCCAAATCTTTAATTTTTATATGTTTATGCAAAAATCTCACTACGCTCAACAACTTTTGTCAAGGCGGTATTTCATTACTTCTTATAGTTTAATTAGATTGTTATGGTTCTTTATCAGATGTTCCAGACCTTCAACGAATTTTATGTCAATGCAAAATGCTTATTATGCTCTACAACTTTTGTAAGATGGCATTTTAGTATTTCTTATATTTTAGATGGACTAAGGGAGTTATTCATCAAATGTTCCAGATTTTAAATTTTTATATATCATCGGAAAATGCTCATTATGCTCAACAACTTTTGTTGTGGTGGCACTTCATTATTTATTATAATTTACCTGGATTATTAAGATTGTTCATAAGATGTTGCAGACTTATTAAGGTTGTTCATAAGATGTTGCAGTCCAGATAAATGAAAATGCTCGTTTGCTATGGCTGGCAGATTAACGTCCACACACGCACAGACAAACAGACTAAATATTGAAAATTATTATTTTGATACATGCCCCCAGTTCCCTCTTATATACAATTTTATTATATCTTTAGATAAATTTATAATTTAAGTCTTTTTATGAGTCTTACAAAATGTTTTACATCATTGGGCAATATGTGGATACCTAAAATAAAAATAAAGTAACAGAAATGACTTACTTATCTATACCACTTGACACAAAATAGGAACCATAAATCCGTGTCCTGAAACATGGCGCACGATGCATTTATTGATTTTTACTATATATAACGCCACTCCTTGTTAGTCAAGGAAACATCGTTTAGTATATATAATATCGATATATATTTCCATCTGATGTAATAATATGTCCTGGGCTTAAAAAATGTAATATTATATTGTATAAAAAATACGTAGCTACCTTCTTCTGAAAGTACTTCGAAATAGAGGGTTAAAAGCAAAACTAAATCGTAACAAATCTCGATAATGATATAAATTATAATAGTAGGAGAGATAGAGTTGCTAAATTTGCAGTTACAGAAGCGTCATGGGGATTGTGGAGAATCGAATTCGGTCCTACAATTAATGAAAGAAAAAAATATGTTAAGCTTTCCATTTTGGCGAGCAGGGCGTGTAAAAATTTTCAAAAATGTAAGAAAAAAGTCACATGAAAGTACTCGAGTGCATAAGATATTCATCATGTATACGCGCTTAGTCTTTCTGATAATCAAGATTATCAGAAAGACAACATTAATGTCATTAGAGTGGCAGTAAAAAAAGGGGAAAAAAATTATTCGAGCGTGTCAGATATTTAATGGGAACGTAAAGGCAACTCAAAAAAAATGTACTATTGATTTAAACGAGATCTAAGGTCATGACATATTTTTGTAAATTTAAAAAAAAGCGTGACCTCGAGCGCGTCACATTTTTATACAGACTGTTCAATTTAACCCCCTAGTCCTAGTTCCAAATGATAATCTGACAATTCCATGGAGGATTAATCTTAATCTATTTGGTTGGTTGTTATAAAATAATGTATATAGGTACAATTTTATAATTTATTGATACAACATAGAGAAAATATATTAAAAACAATGGTTTCGACTTCAAAGTTGATTTTCACTTAATTAATTCTCGTCATCTCATCGTTTCGGTTTCTGTAAGAAGGATTAGTTATAAATGTAATGTTTTTTATTCATTTGTTACTTTTAAAAATAAAACGTACCTGAATCTAAAGTATCACCTAAAATTTCAGGTGTTACGATGATTCGACTTCTGGAAGTTTGTTAACAAAGAAATAAGTCGGCTCTTATATCACACTTACATCACTCATTATTGTAATTTATATAAAACTTATTGCATTAAATTAAATTATTAAATTAATAAAATTGATTTAACGCGTAACAAACAAATCAAAACGTCGTATGTCTACGGAAAACAGGAACATTATTGTGATCAGCTTTGAAATCTACATGAGGCAGACGGTAATATCAGGAAATGGTGGAAACATTTAACATTACCCCGTTATTTGGTGCGAGATAATGAGAAATAGAGAAAGAGTGAGAAGGAAAGATAGACGAGGAGTAGAAATTCAGTTCTAAGCAGCTTTATGCTCTACACTTCATTTATGAGTATTATAGATTATATTTTTTCGTATTCCTTAAAGGATTTATTTCAAAATATAAAAAATCTATCGTATTCGAGTATTTCAAGCTATTTTGTTACAACTTTGAGACTCATCCACATCATTATTATACGCTCAAATCATCAGATTGCTAGATTAGATCGTCAGATTGATATTGCTAAGGTTATACGGCATATCAATTTTAACTTAAGCATTATTAGTGCCTGGAGCAAATCATGTGGTCTGTCGATAAATTCTAGCAAGTTTCGTTTGTGCATCCTCGGTAACGCAAAGGAACTCTTAATTTGACTACTCCTTACCTTCTTACGTAAAGCTCAATGATTGCAAGATGGAGTTTGATACTTGTGTGAAAAATCTGAGTACCAGGATGAATAGTTCTTTGACATGGGTTCCTCAAATGGCAGAGTTAAGCCGAAAGATTTTGCTGCTATTGGGAGGATAAAGATGGAAAAATTTATTGCTACTTAATCCTAAAATATCATAGGCTCAATCTCTTCCTTAAAAAATAGATTTGATTTATTGTCGTGAAATGAAAAAAAAATCCTACGTCTAAATAAGATTAATTTCTTTAGGTATGGGTTTGAAATATTTTACCTTATATGCTGTTTCCATAAAAGGAGCGCTGCCTCTTCCACCCTGTATATGTATGATATATATAATAATAAATAACAAAAACATCTCTATGCAAAATTATCTGCCAACAAGTCTCTTACTATTGGTTTTTATGAATAAAAGTTGCCCGTAAGGGATCACTTATGGTGATAAGGCCACTTTTTGCACTATATTAAAATTACAAATTATACCAATTATACACTATCTTCTTCTTTGTAATAAAGTGTTTTTGATTTGATTTGATTTCATTATTGAAGTATACACTGTTTTGGATGTACTTAACTTACCTTGTGTTAATCTGACGCACTCGAGTTTTTCTAAGGATTGATTTTTTACTAATTTGACGGGTTGCTGTCAACGCACTCCCATATAGACCTTTCATGGGTTCATTTATGGTAGGGGTATTCTACAAGGTACAAAATTTCTCCCTATATGATTTTCTGATGCGCTTGAGTAACTTACAAAACCCCCTGCGGCTTTTGTAAGTTACTCAAGCGGCCCCCTAATTATAACTGCTAACATGTACTTCTCATATCTTGTCATAAATATTATTACAAAGAACGATGCACAAACATTTGACTAATACCAGGAGTATGAAGAATTTCGAAAATTTGGCACCTTACCTACTTTATGTGATGCAATCACAGCGATTCGGTTCTCTTTATCACTCCACTCCACAATATACTGGCGCGAAAATAAGAAAACAATGAACAATTGTAGAAAAATTATAGATTTCAAATTTAAAAGTGATATTTTATAATTTTTTAATCGTAACAGTATTTATGACCAGACTAAGTATGTGACATCGTCATCGTGCAATTATGACATTGAGATCACTTATTATACATAATATACAACTAACACTTACTTCTGGTTTATAGCCTGCGTGTGTCATGATCCACCTTCCTGCTCCACTTTGTCCGCTCACTTCCTGCTCCGGGGGGCTTAACTTCAGGAACAGATGAAGCTATGCACTTTCTTCCAACATAGTTCCAAGGCGGTCGGCGAATAACGTGGCTATACTATCACGCAATGCTTTTAAAGTTTATGAACGAGTAACGTTACGTTATGAATGAATGAGTAATATTTTTTTGAAAGGTATGAAAATGAATTATACCACTATAGCTCGTAAAATATAAAATGTACACAATTTTAAATAAGTTTAATAATTTCTTCCATATAACCGAATCTACTTTATTAGGGAGAATGGAAGACAACCATTATTAAATGTTAGACAACAAAAATTGAATATTCTATAGTACCTAATGTAAGTGCGAAGAGTAATTTTTATCACAACCAGCGTAGTGGCAATTGTGGTGGAGTATCAATTTCAACAATTAATTGCTTGCAAATAATAATTTTTATCCTAATATATGAAATTGGTGTTTGATATGGGAGGAACAAGAAGTCGAATATTATTTAATATAATTTATTTATTTAATCAAAGTAACCACGAACTATTGTAATCTATATAGTTTTGCCATCCCTATATAGGTAGTTCATTGATCCCTTTACTAAAAAACCTATACGGACGGGAATCAATAAAATCTTTGAAGGCGATTTAGACTGCTCCATCGGAGTTGAGTTTTTTCCCTTGTAAAATTATCCAAATTTTGAAAAAAATGGTTATCTGTAAATACTCTTCTAATTTGGTAGCCGTCTGTTGTGCAGTGCGTGGTCTAGCGTTGTCGTGAAGCAGCAGCGACGAAGAACGATTGATCAGCCTCGGTTATTTAGCTACCTTTTCCATTATAGTTTGCAATCGCTGACCAAAGACGTCTGCTGTACTCGTTTGGCCAGATTTGACTAGGGTCTATTCATTGCGATGAGCGTTTCCTATTATCGTAGAGAAACTACTTTTCATCACAGGTAATGTTTGGATTTAAAAACCATTCATTAAGTAATGCAACGCAGTAGTCGACGCGCGTTTGCTGGTTTGCTTCACTCAATTCGTGAGGTACGCAAGCTTTCAAGTTTTTTAATCTTTATAATTTGCACAATAGCCCTGAATTCTTCATTATCAGCTTGGGTCTCCGGCCATCCACAGGGCTTGTTCTACAAGTCCAAATTTCCAGAACGACAATTTTGGAACCAAAAGTACACTGTTTTCTTTTGCCACACGACCGCCGTATACATCATTAACCCTTTGAGCTGTTTCCGCAGCATTGTGGAACTCATACTTGTAAAAAACACGATATTTAAAATTTTCCATTTTGTAAACTGAGTGACTCAAACAGTAAAATTTAAATTGTAAAATTTAAATTCGGAATTCATTAAAGAGAAGAAATTTTAAGGTAAAGTGGTCAGTACGATAAAAAGGCTATTTCATATGTAAGAATCTAATAACTTCCTTGAAAATTTAAATGTAAATTTAATATTAAGTACTATATTGCACGTTCGGATTCATTCGTTCGGCGCCATGATCAAAGAATAAAACAAAAAAGTACTAGATGTACTGAGAAATATCGGTGGATGTGTGTAGAAATGTCAGTGAAATAAAATCAGCTTCACGCTGTATCCCGCACACAGACGGGTAGGCAGAGGGAAGCTAGTGTTAAGACACACGGGAACCGTGTTCCGCCGAGTTCTGTGGCATTACGTGTTGAGTGGTAGAACTCAACGCCGCGGTTTGCCTTGCCAGAGTGAAGAAATGAAAATATAAATATAAGTAAATATTTTATCTTCCCGAGTTGGGATTGAAATCACAACCAGTCGATTTTACAGTCATACTTTGTGACCCTGCGCCACGACTGGCTTCTAAAGTTCATTTCAGTAAAATAATCTATATATATAAAAGGACATGTACCTGACCGACTGAGGTAAGACGCACGCACAGCCGTAACCGCTGCGCGTAGAAACGTGAAATTTGGACAGATGTTTATTTTCATAATCTGGACATACACTAAGAAGGGATTTTGAAAAATTTTCACCCTATAGGGATGAAATAGGAGTTGAAAGTTTGTATGGAAAAAAATTTTAATCGGCACCGATTTTCATAAAATTTGAAATTCCGACTCTTAAAAATATTTCATTGAACACGTGTTTCATGGTGTTTTAGAATTCACCCCCTAAGGGTTCAAATAAGAGGTTGAAAGTTTATATGGAAAAGTCTTTAAATCGCCACCGATTTTTATATAAAATTAAATTCAGACTGTTAAAAATATTTTATTGTATACGTGTTTCGTGGTTTCTTTTAGAATTCACCCCTAAGGGTGCAAATAAGCGGGCGAAGGTCCATACATTCATACCTATATTATAAATTCGAAAGTAACTCTGTCTGTCTGTCTGTCTGTCTTTTACGCAATCAGGGCCAAACTGCTAATTCAATTGTGATAAAATACTCATATAGAGATACTTGAGGGTCTTCGGATGAACACAGGTTACTTTTTTTCCTCGTATTTGTAATATTCTCGATATATACTAAGATATTAAAATACGTTTCGATTTGACATGTAATTTATTCTGCCATATTAATAACAACCGTCGCTAAGCAACCGTTGCTAGGCAACGAGGAATTATGTCGTTTTAAGAAAAGGTCGCCCAAAATGAGCTTCCTGAACGCTCACATGGCGTGTGCTGACTCAACTTTATGAGACATATGAAAATTTTTTTTACAAAAATATTGTCTTTTAAAAAATCTATTAAAAGGTCCACGATGATGTATGTTTATCACTGAAGGTTGAGCCAGAGTTATTGTTAATGTATTTTCTATAATTTCGTATTCAATCCTAATAAGTGTAATAGTCACCTTTAGCATTTCACCTAGATTAAAATTATATTTTACTGTAAATCTTTCTAATAAATACTGAAGGAGATATCACTGATTTAACCCTACAAGGCTCAATTTTTTTTTCGTGCGTGAAAAAAATATATAGGTTACAATAAGTGATAAGAAGATAGGGAAAAGTTACAAAAATAAAAATAAAACCATATTTTACTGAATAAATAACTTTTTATTTCAGTTCCACATATGGTAGACTGAGCTTTTACTTTACTTTTTTGGTATTGAACTAGTACATATTGAATCGCTTTGGAAATAGTTTCTTATGTACTTAACTTAGCTTCACGTTTTATTCCTCGCGGGGTAGTCAGAGAGAACATAGCGCTAAACTCTACGGTCTCTGCATACCTCTTTCGTCTCGTCCACTGTCATCAACCTCTTCATACATGTATTCCGGGGGTCCTCATGCTTTTTACGTGACCTTCCTCCAGTATCTTTGATACTGTGTTTTCGAAGGTCAACCGAGGTAAGGTAAGAGAGGTAGAGGGAGATCTACCTCTCTTACTACTCACTTTTCCATCATAAATCTTTTTTACCATTCTTTCATCACTCATTCGTTCGACGTGCCCAAACCAGCTGAGCACGTTATTCTTCATTCTCGACGTGACATCCTCGCTAGTACCTGCCCTTTCGGTGTATATCTTCATTGCGGATTCGACCAGCTAAGCTGACTTCGCATATCCTGCGAAGAGATCGCATCTCCACAGCATTCATCTTTCCTTCAATCTTCTTCTGTTATATCCACGTTTCGCTGCCGTATAACGGCGTCGGTACCAACACTGCATTGTGTACGGCCAAACGCGCAGCTGTTCTGACGTTTCGCCGTCTCATATATGAAGCTAAGACTCCGTTAACCTTGTCACCGGCAGCAATACGCCTTTTCACATCCATCTCTCTCGTATCTTCGTATCTCGTATCTTCTGTCTCTATTGAACAATTCCCATTTAAATGAAATGACTATTACTTATATATTTTATTATTTTACATATTTAGAAATCATACTCATAACTTATTTCATAAATCTGCTTATTGATCGAAAGATCAAAAGCAATTATTAGATTTATCGAGGCAAAGTTAGTTTTGCATCCAGGATAATTGCACCGTTGTCTTTTTTGACTCCATACAGGAAAATACTCAAACCCATCACGTTTGATATCACGAGGAGGTAGGAATGATATATTTGGCTTCTGTCTTTTATTTTCAACCTCATCGGATAAATCTTCCACATAAATCTTATTTTTTTTTCTTTAGGTGATAGTTACAGAGCCAGGGATTCTAGATTCATTCTAGACCAATTGTGTTACTCATAGTCGATGATCGTCTAGGTGCCCGAGATTGGGTAATAGTAGTTGTCTCTGATGTACTAGGCTGAGGGTCTGAAAAAAAAAATCATCGAGATCATTGACGGAAGAACACTGCGGAGGTTTTGGGTAATCTTTCAATGTCATTATCACATTCAGCATCACAAAACTCTTATATGACCTCAAACCCAGAAGGAATGGCCAAGAAGCCCTTAATATTTTAGTCATGCAATCTTCTTCGCGCCATTAACTAAAAAAATCATAGTATTTATAAGGAAAGTTATCGTAAGTACGTATAAGTAAAAACGCACACTAAAGCTCAACGTACCGTATGTGGAACACACATAAAAGTATGATTTTCTAATATGTTTACTTATGTAATATAAAAAATAACTTACCTTTGCAAAATATACACTTACTTATAACACACAATATTTTTTTTTAAATCAAAACTGTTGAATAACAATTTTTTAAATATTTTTTAATTTCAACAAATGAGTAACGTTTCAATTTCATTCAAATTTTGCATTTCATTTACTATAACTAATACGCGAATGATATTATTAGGTAAAGAGCCATACTATAACATTGCTAAACATCTGTAGCTTCTATCAAGATGTCAAGAGGTATTGCTGCTTCTAGTTTTTTAATTATAGGAACGATTAAAGTGGATGTTCCTCATGTGGAACTGGGTGCCTTGTAGGGTTAAAATGAGTTACCCTACGAACGGCACGGTATGACCGACCCGAACGGGCAGACGTCGTTGACGATTTTGTAATTTTTTATACATTTTTGATCTACTGTTAATTTTTATGTGGTTATTTTCTGTTTATTATTAATTCATATTTTTTGTTTGTTTCTTCGCTTATTCGAGTAGTAGATTAGTTAGATTTTCATTAATTTCTTGGTATGGTGTAAGTTTCGGCCTTGTGCGGCATTGGCATAATATTATTTAAGTTTTATACTTAAGGAAAGAATGGTCGGTTATTTCAGTTAGGTTATCTATTCTATACTGTTGTTATACACTTAATAAATCGTAGTTTTAGTTTTTTGGGATTTTATTTGATATTGCTCGCAAAAATTATCGAATTTAATGTAGAAAGGAGTTTAGTTATTTCATATAGTATCTATGTACGCGCGCCAAGAAAACGTGTAAAAAGATTTTTCCCGGGCAAAACAGCAAAATCGATCACTGAAAGTCCAATAAAAATCAGTTCAGTTGTTCTGGACATTAGCTCGGGGAAATAGAAAGACAGACAAAAAATATATATTTTTTAAATGTATTGGAGTATTATATAAATAACCACACGCACCTGCAAAAACATAGCACAACACATTTAAATTTAATACTTTTAAATATTTATTTTACTTAGATAATCTTGTTAATGTTGTAGCTGGTTTTGTTTAGTTTTTTTTATCAATGTTTTACTTTGGTTACATTTACTTATTATTTTTGTTCATTTAAATTAGTTAGTTTGAGGCCAGTCGTAGCGCAGTGTGACTGTAAAACCGACTGGTTGAGGGTTCGATCCCCACTCGAGGAGATAGAATATTTACTTAAATTTATATTTCCATTTCTTCGCTCTGGTGTCGAGGTTAAGCGCGGCTTTGAGTTCTGCCACTCAACACGCAATGCCTCCAAAATTCGGCAGAAATGGGGAACGGAGTGTCTTAACACTAGGTTCCCTCTGCCTACCCTGCTGTGTGCGCGATACAACGTGAAGCTGTTTTAAATTAGTTAGATATTTTTTCTAATAATAAGAATTTTCTCTACTTATTATTCTTTTTCGGATTACTATGATCATTTAGGCTTATATTTTCTTACCAATCCTATGAAAACCTGAAATCAATTTCATAAATATATGAAATTGATTGAATGCTTATTAAAAGCATTCGTATAGTTCAAGCGGGCGAAGCCGCGTCCGCGTCCGCTAGTAGTAAATATTCGCCCACCACTATATTGAAATCCATATTTTGTGTTTCCCCGGGCGTGAATCATTTCCTTTACGTTACCCAGTAATTGGTACTAATTAAGCCTGGCTACATCGCCACAAGTATATTTATATTTATCACTCGCCGTCTGTTGGACTCCAACAAACACCTTCCAATCGATATCCTACCCCCTTAAATTTTCCCTTTTTTCTATATCTTCATTTAGTTATATCATTTAATATTGCGCCAGACAGACTCCGCCAAAGGGCAAAGCTAGTTTTTTATTTTCGTCTCGTGGAAGCTCAGTCACGGCTTTAGCTCCCGCATTTTTGTATAGTTGTTTTTAAAAACATAAATTCATGTATAGCTTAGTTATAAAATTAGGTAACTTAGTACAATATTATTATTACCAAGAAGGGAATAGTGTTATCACTGGATCGTCTATAATTTAGTGTTATAGGCTTGTTACACACATGAATTGTTTTTTTATTGTTAAATGTACCGTTCGCAGTGACTCAAGCTTGTGACTGTAAATGCGACGGTTGTAAGTTGGATTCTCCCACTCGATGAAATGTAATCTTCTATATATATAGAAGGACTTGTACTGACTGACAGAGGTAAGACGCACGCAGAGTCGTAACCGCTGATGGTAGAAACGTGAAATTTGGGCAGATGTTTATTTTCATATTCTGGACATCCACTAAGAAGGGAATTTGAAAAATTTTAACCCTAAAGGGATGAAATAGGGGTTGAAAGTTTGTATGGAAAAAAATTTTAATCTGTACCGATTTTTATAAAATTTGAAATTCAGACTCTTAAAAATATTTCATTGAACACGTGTTTCATGGTTTTTAAGAATTCACCCCCTAAGGGTTCAAATAAGGGGTTGAAAGTTTATATGGAAAAATCTTTAAATTGCCACCGATTTTTATAAAAATTTAAATTCAGACTGTTAAAAATATTTTATTGAACACGTGTTTCGTGGTTTTTTTAGAATTCACTCCTAATAAGCGGGCGAAGCCGCGCGCGCCTAGTATTTAATATTTTTATGTTCTCGCTCTGGTAACAAGGTAAGGTACGTTGAGTTCCGACACCTAGCATGCAATGTCTCTAGAATTAGATGGAAAGTTTGGAACGAAATGTATAAAAATTAGGTTCTCTCTATCTTAAGTTAATAAGAAGTAACTACTACAGATTATTTAGGAGGAAATAAATAGTTGCAATTTTTAACAAAAAGAAATCGACTTCCACCGGCTCTCATAATCAGAACCTGACAAACTTACATCGAACTACCCTTGAAGTGTATCCTTTCATATAAAAAAAGGATCATCAAAATCAGAGTAGCTTGATATTGAGTTATTCGTCCATTTGTCGCGCACATACTTAGTACAAATTTAAGACTTATGTGATTTTCTCATGAATAACATTGACAAAAATGGACTAATAAAAATAGGACCACATCGGAAACACCAGCTTTTAAATAAAAAAAGAATCGTCAAAATCGCGGTTTACCCAGTCAAAAGTTCTAATGTAACAAATATAAAAAAAAACAATAATAATACAGTCGAATTGATAATCTCCTCCTTACGAAAGTTGGTAATAAAAGAATATATTGACTGTAAAAATTAACGATTTACTTGAAGATTACTATCGCCCGACAGCTAACAAAACAAAAAGCGAAAATCGCTCTTTTTAATCGTGTATGTAATTGAAAACTACCCGTGTTAGTAATTTAAAACTACAATAAACGTTGCTTGCAATTTTTGGAGCGTTTTGGAGCGTCAACGTAAAGAATATTTTTAGCTGCAGTTAATTGTCAATTTTAAAATAAAAAAAGCAAATCAGTAAAAAACCTAATTTTTGCATCGACTTTATCCTAAAAAACTACTTTTTGTGTTTTTAATTTTTAAACCTTAATTTATTGTTAATTAAATTCTGGAGTGGGCAATAGACTGCTCCGGGACAGGCACAGCCAACCCGGCTTCCCTCTATTCCTATGCCCATGGCTAATAATTAATTACAACTGTCACAATTACATCTAGTCAATGCTACAGGTTAATTGGTTTGTCCTTCTTTTATTTACGTTGACTGAAATCTAAAAGAATGAAGAACCATTAAATTTATGTACATTTTTGAAAAGCCATTTGATCTTGTTACGAGAGAGTAGATTAACGCAAAGATTAGATTGCGAGATATTTCACCTATATTTTGAAATATTGCAAATATCAAAGTTCAACCCCATGGCAACCAGCTAGGGTGGATGGTGGCACCCCCTAGATACATATCTATTGCGTGCATAGGTTACTGCAGCAACGCGCATGCTTTGTACCTAGGTTGGCTGGACAGCGCCCGTGAGCAGGACAGCTGGTTATGACTTATTGATTTTCACCCGCCATTTGTACCTGATGACATTTAAATGCTTAAGTATTTTTTCCACATAATAGTGAGTTTTTTTAAAAACTATAATATTTTGATTTATTATGCTTGACAGCCATCAGTAAATATTTAAAGAATAAGTATTATTAAGTAATAGTTCTCATATTTTACTAGTTGACGCCCTCAATTTCTTTTGCGTGGATTTTATGATTTTATTATTGTATCTTTACATTTATCATAAATGAGTTGTCTTCCAAATTTGGGGCCGTAGTTTCCAACAAAATAATAACCTAGAAGCACTCTGAGGCTGTTTTTACCATATATGTTACCGGCAATCTGTATAATTTTTATACTATACCTTTGTGATGTATAGACTACTTGGGGCGGCCAGGCGACGTATGGAATAATATGAATATTGTTGTCCATAGCATACTTACCTAGATAATGAATAAAATGTCTAGGAAATGGTATAAGCTACCTGCTGTTCCACTAGCAATGTGTAAAAAAATCAATCTTGGCCCATTCTATCTACATCTTCGTCTTCTCATATATTCGAGATACAGATTTAGCGGTGTAAACACCGCACGTTAGTTTAGGCATCCCATAATGTTGAACGAGTCTTGCTAAGGTGTCATTTCCTTATTTCTCGTAGATGATCTCTTAGATTCTTCTTACCGGGGTAGTGTGAAAAAATTTATTTTATTCCATAATATTATTTATAATTTTTTTACTGTTTTATTATAAATTTTGATTTTGTACGCATTATTAGGCATCGAACCTTAATATTTATTCTATAATGGTGCTAATTGTTGACTCATCACGGGTTTCGTCAAGTCAGTTTTTGAACTGTTGCACAAGTGGCAAGTCAAGTCACGGAATGCTTTAGTTTTGCTCAGAATTTTTATAAGAGAATAATAGAGGCACTATTAACATACATTTTAATTAAACATATTGGTTCAAATAATTTCTTAATTTACCTATCTTAGTAATTTAGTATGGGTAATTTACGAGAGTAAACATATCTTTTATAACAGTCGAGTTTCAATTTTTTTAGCGTCTGGTATTTTAGGACATTTATTGTAAACTCTCGTAAATTATATTTATTACATGTGACTATCAGAAAGGACTTTTATTTTTGACATTTTTAATATTTTTAACATGTTTAAAGTGACATTTCACTCTTAAAAAAAATGTGATCTAACACTAAATAAGCATAAGGACTTTTATGTTTTTTATGGGTGGTAGGTATAGATACGGTATATTGCATGGCTTTTATGACATGTTTTATTAGGTCGAACTGTTACTATAAAGTAAACAAAATTATATTATTATTATAAAATAAAATCTAAATTACATGCACTTCTTATTTTTATATCATCATGCAAGTTGGCAAAGTAGTCTGATAATGGAATTGGAAGATGAATAATGGAACTTGGACTGCCACTTGGACTGATAGAATATAACAAACACCTTTATTATATTTTTTTCAGGCAATAGCAAAAGGTTAGTGATACACTTTGGCTTTCCGTTTTCTTATAAGCTTTATCAATTATTCTACATAAACCTTTTTATGCATATAAAATCTATATTTCCTTTTACATTTAAATAATGTGGCGGTAGCACAATGGCACAGCGTCTGGTTATAAACACGATGATTGTTGGTTCGATTCCCACTCAGGGGAATGAGTTTTACAAAGTGATGTTGATTTACGCCACTTTAGACGCACTCTCGAAAATTGTGGAGGTCACGTTTACAGTCAAACGCTGTCCATTTGCGCTACGACGGTATCATATCTCTTAATTACTTAGAATTATGTTAGTAATAATTAGTAAAAACAATATAAGTTGAACTCTTGAAAGTAAATAAAAATAATTGAGGCCTTATTGGCGTAATTTTGGAGTATTTTTTACCTGGGGAATTGCTTCAAATCGAGTGTCAATCTAACCTTCCAAACACACAAGCTATAGTGGTCACCGTGACTATTAGCTGATGAATATCATACATGATGGCTCGTAATACAG
Source organism: Heliconius hermathena (assembly GCA_013403705.1). Lineage (NCBI taxonomy): Eukaryota > Metazoa > Arthropoda > Insecta > Lepidoptera > Nymphalidae > Heliconius > Heliconius hermathena. The sequence continues at coordinate 163,580 of JAAIXJ010000531.1, read as the reverse complement.
ATTAAATTTTCATGATTTATATTGTATTATTAATTTTTTTTAATGATTAATTTTGTGTAAATATTTTAAACAAGATGGCGTCGAAAAGACGATAGCTTTGCCCGGGCTCGCAATTTGCGCATGTCTAACTACTAGGTGACCTAGGGCGCTAGGGGGGGAGGGGTATACTGAGGGAGATAGCAGTCGATGCAGTTATTGATTTTATGGCGTGATATTCCCATATTTAGGCGTGGCAAGGACTTTGGAAGGACATTGAATAATATGATGCAATAATCAGTTATGTACTTTATATAAAAAAAATGCATTCACAATTTGTAAGGAATCTTATGATTCCTTAATAAATATTTTTTTTATATTATGTTATAATTATTAGTTAATAAATTTCACGACCCTTGCCTCATATGATTTGACATGCTAAAATGTAATACTTATCGCGAAGTTAATATACAACAACAACTGTAAATAATTATTAATAATGAATCTGTATCTTACTTCTACCATAGTGCGGACTTTTAAAGATAAAGTTTAAGACTACTTTTCGCTCCTTTACAGAAATTGAGTAATAGGTGATAAAATGTGACTCTTTATATAACTATACTGGAAAAACAAATTTATTTTCTTATGCCAACATTTTATCAATTGGTTTAGTACCCTCAACCGTTAGACAATTTTCCAAGGAAGCATCGATTATCGATATCGACTACATGGCGTTAACAGTTTCTATCTAGATTAAATAATAAAAACAAGTGACAATAACCGACATCTTGTTTGGAGAGTTTGGATCTACTTAAAAAAAGATCCGATTATATTTTCGTCAAAATATTGACGCGGGAAAAACGCGTGTTAACCGCGCGCGAATACCTAACGTCCAGATAGATATAAAATAACCAAACATTTTTCTATTAAAACATCCATTTTGGCAAAGGAAAACAAATAACTTCTTAAAAAGGTAAATTCAAATCCAATTTGGTGTATAATATCCTAGTTACACTTAATAAATAATAAATAAATAACCGTATAAATTAAGCGGGCGAAGCCGCGAGCGGGCCGCTATTATTCAATATTACAAGAAATTTCTTAAAGCTTTATCATATTTTAGCACTTTCTTTTTATTGACCTTGACACTTGCGAGCCTTGAACATTTCGTCAAGGAAAATAATCAAGGTTAACAATATAACCTTTAGAAACAAATCGGCAAATCTACCCCTTGACATTGGGTGTACACGTTTCTTTATAAAATCAATAAACCCTTACCTATCCACCGTACATTTTGCGTTCCGACCTCCCTCAACCACCCATGATTCCAGAAATCTCTGCAAGCACAGCGCAAACGCGAACGTTGAAGTGGCCAGCGCCGAGCTTCCCAGGGCTCATTTTCAGTTTGATTCTTCTTCAGTTCGGTCGTGTCTTAAGTTTCTTTGTATAATTTAATATGTGTTCTTAATATATTTTAATTTAAACAACTTTGCAAATCAGATACGTCTCGTACGCCAAAACCTAGTGAGCAAAATGGGAAGGAATATGTTTTTGTGACGCGTGAAAAGATGGAGGAGGATATTTCTGAGGGAAAATTCATAGAGCACGGAGAGTATAAAGGAAATCTGTATGGGACGTCAGCGGAAAGTGTGGAGGCTATAGTAACTTCAGGTAAGCAATTTTCTTAATTTTTTTTTATATATGATATAATTTCAATATTTTATGTTTTGTAATAAGATATACATGCTCCGTAGCATAATATTTATGTACTTTTATTTTTTTATATATTTTGTTCTTTTTTTATTTAATTATTATAGATATATATTTTTTTTTTTTTTTGCTGAAAACTTAAAAATATAATTCATGCTAAGGCTAGGTGCATCGCGATGAATTTTGTAATTAATAACAGTGTACAGATCGATATTGCATTTAGAGTAGGCAGTGTACCTCAGAAAAACGGGATAAAAGGGGTATAGAAGGGGAAATGGAGGGAGGAGGGTTTTCTCTCAGGGTGTGGTCCCTAGAAGTAATGTCTCCCTAGAATATTTGCCACGTGTTCTATTTGCTTAATCGATATTATTAAATATTAATAATATTTTTGTAAAAGTGGTGGATAGGAGGACTACTGCATTTTCCCCTCTCCCCTTCCCTGACCTATACGCCCATGCATATTTGACTGCGCATGCCCACTGCCACTGCAGATGCAGAATTGCAACTGCGCATGCGAATATCTGCAGCGCTGCACATGCGCCTGGCACATCTCTTTGTTTCCGTTGGCGCACGGCGCAGGCGCATTTTAATGCTAGCGTCTGCATTATCGATCGGCGCCATATTGCGATATTACATGACAGTAGCTATTGCGATAATATTCTATAGCTTATAAAAGATTTTTTTTTATTATTTGTATTTCTTCCATTTCTTTTTGTAAATATTATTTGAATATTTGCTATTTATTTTGTTCTTGCGGTCAAAGTGAAAACTTTAAATATTTTTTAGGGCGTGTCTGTGTGCTGAGCCCCCACTGGCAGGCCTTGAAGATGCTACGAACACCACGGCTTAAACCACATATTGTATTTATCAAACCACCACCACTGGAGAGACTCATTGAAACTAGGACAACTGCTAATGCTCGTTCGACTTTTGACAAGGAGAGTTCCAGAGCTTTTACGGTTAGTATACACCTACATATATACACAGGCACACACATATGAACGCACACTAAATCACACATATATGACCACATGCGCACGCGCATGCACAAAATAATAAATATAATTGTATATAGTTAACAAGGAGAGTTTTTTTACCTTAAATTTTATATTAATATATTAAATTTAATTTCTAGGAGGAAGAGTTTGCGGATATCATAAGATCGTCGAATAGGATAAATTTTTTATATGGTTATATGTTTGATGAGGAGATCGTAAACGAAGACCTTGGGACAGCGATCACTCAACTTCATAAAATGGCGTGGCGGGTGCAATCCGAGCCGCTGTGGGTGCCTGCGGCTTGGGTGCAGTGAGGCGTTCCTGTTTTGCAACGTTGTATTGTTGTTAAATTCGGTTCTAGTCAAGTTGTTTGGTCACTTTTGTTAACTTTATGTAGAGTTATTATATTATTGTTATTTACGAGTATATAGAGACATTTGTAGAATTCGCATTCAATACCCGAATTCTATGACTGTCGTTGTTTATTAATTGTACTATGATGGGTTTTTTTTAAGGTTATTTCTCGTTTTTTTGTAAATATGTAGATAGTTCGTGCTATCGTTACTCAATATATGTGCCCTTATAGGTTAGGTTAGGTCAGTTTAGATCATATTAGGTCAATGTTAGCAAGTGAGTAGGTAAGGAGCGGCATATAGATATAAGCTTAGGTTTAAAAGTACGTATAAGTAATAAATATCTCTAAGTTGTAAGTCATAAGTATAAGTTATAGATTATAAGGACAATAGGAATAGGATCGTTGTTGATAAGCTTAGGTTAGTTATAATTTCTTTGATTTTTGATCACTGCTGTCTTACCTTGACCAGGTGCAGGAGATATGTAACAATCGATAAGATTTTACATGTTTTCCTGTTAATGTCCCAATAATATTATGAAGCTTATTACACTACTGAGTAAATGTTGGCTGCCTCTAGTGTAAGCTTTCAGCGCTAAAATTAGATATATTTACTTACATATTGTTTCATATTTATATTACGTCTATATAATAGAATCATTACGGATCGTATTTTAGATAGCGTTTGATCTACAACTATACAAACCATTGAACTATCGACTGAATTGTACCGATACATTGTAAGCTAAATAAATTTAATCGCATAGTCTCCACTCGAATCCATATTTTAATAGTAAATAATTTGAATCAGTATGTCTTCCTTTGCATAAATAGTTCAATGATTTGTATATATATTATATTATATTATAGTATGTTTATTAAATGAAATTTTAAATAAACATTATACAATATATTAGGGTTTGCACTAGGCAAATTTAATTGGCGTTATTAGGATATATTGCTGAACCTCCACACCCGCGTGTGATTATGTAACATTTATATTATGTAGAGCTAGTTTTAGTGGAATGTACTCCGGGCCGTGACAGGCCGACCGTGAGAGTTCCCAGGAGCTGAGGTGTCCGTTAATAGTTAAGGCAATAGTCGATTAATATAATCCTTGTGTAAGTCTTTTATTACTACGCTAACAGAAAATATGGATATGTTGAGTGAAGATAAATATGTGGTTTATTTTAGGGGTACATGATGGAACTACGTTTTTTTCTGTTAAAGTAAAGATATTAAAATCGATTTGGACATGTTTTTCAACCTCCTTTGTTATCTATGTTTCTGGATGGAATCACTTAATTCCGTTTTTATATGTTCTCTCAACACCGTCAAAGTTCGTATTTTTTAATCGCAGATCGTTCGATGATCCGTGTAGGTTAGTGAAGCGTAAACGGAAACTACAAAAGGGCAAACTAAATATACTTGAATTAGAATGTAATATTTAAATATAATTATAATATATTTAGTATCGTAAGATGTACACACGAAATAACGCGAGCATTCAAGTAATAATTAGATAGTAAAGTCCGGCACTGCCGTGGTCGATAGACCCGTTAAGTTAGAGTCACCTGCGATTACATTAAATCGTTTAATATAATTCCCCTCTTTAAATACACTCGTATAGAACCTTCTAGATTATAATGGAGACTTATCTAGCACTAGGTAAAGAGTACTTTACCGGCGGACAAGAAGGCGCCATTTTGAATAGAATTGTGGGCATCGTGTTATGCGTGATGAAACGTAAATATCGATTGTGTAAGGAAATACTCATCGACTTGTTGTCTCATTATAACGTGTTAACTCGTAATATATTATTTATTTGAAAAAAGTCGAAAGATAAAGGAAATTAATTGATATAATGGTGGTGAGAAAATAAAATTGTGTTCGGAATTAGTGTCGGTTTCTAGTAAAAGCTTAACATCGATCTTGGTCAAGTTAATGCCACTATTGATTTTATTTCATATTGTCGTTTTAATTAATAATTTATTTTATTTAAATTAAAATTTTCTTATTAATACCATTTATTCATGAAAGTTTTAACTCGAGGCCGAGTTAAAGCTTTCATGAGGGATTGCATGAAATTGATACTTTGCTCGGATGATTCGGACTTATCAGTATTCGTTTATTTATTTGTGAAGTTTTCGGAGATTGGGTATGAGTAAGTTTGCAGAGTTTTGTGTGTTATAAGGGATATTTCGTCAATGTTTTGGAATGTTATTGCAGCATACCAGAGTGCCATACATCAGAGAAACTTATGGCATACTATATAATATATGTAATATGTATTTTGTATGTTTATCGGATTTGATTATCGGCTCTAAGTAGAGAGGGTTTGATTTGACATTGGTCACGTTTTCTTCCATTGAATGTAACACTTCCACACTTTGAATTTCAAAATCCCCAGTGATTGCATATGAGGGGAGAACGAGGGATGCTCCAGATGTGTCTGTGCAGTTGTCGTAGCATCCCAGTGTGCCATACCAAACGTTCTCTAATTTCTTTTATGCATTATTTGTGTATTTGTTTATTTACATTTCTGCAAAGGGCGGTTGATATGACATATATCACTATCACTTCCAATAACAATAATACTTCCAAACTACGAATTTTATATTCCCCAGTGATTGCATATGAGGGGAGGACAAAGGATGCTCCAGGTGTGACTGTGCAAGCTGTCGTAGCATCCTAGTGTGTCATACCAACCGCTCTTTAAATTATTATTAATTTTATTTATATATTTTTTATCTACTTATTTTACGCCTATGTCAGAGGCGATTGATATGACATAAATCACTATCTCTTCCATCAAAAATAAAACTTCAATACTTTCAATTTTAACATCCCCAATGATTGCATATGAGGGGAGGAAAATGGATGCTCCAGATGTGTCTGTGCAGGCTGTCGTAGCATCCCAGTGTGTCATATCAAACGCCATGTTAGTTATATTATGTCGTTTGTTGCATTATATTCCGTATTTAAGTTAATTTATTTATGTTATAATGTTCACATTTTGTTGTATTATGGAATTATTATTATTATATAATTTGTATAGGCGAGTGATATGGCAAACTAAAGCTTCTATCTTCCATTAAGTTTACTATGTCCCTCTCCATAAATTTAACATTTTCTGACGGTCAAGCTATGCTTATCGGATGTTTTTCTTTAATTTCAGTCTCCACTTATCTCCACATTAGGTTAAGATAATTCGTTACAAAAAACATATAAAATCCAAAAAAAAAACTTTAATATAGGTTAATAGGTTAATATTTGCATATGATTAGCCTAAGATCCGAAGAACTATATTTACTTAATAAGTTAGGTTAATCGAAATATAGGTTAAGTAAGAGAGTGGAATAGATGATATAATTCCATCATTTTGCTATATTACTTATTCTTTATAACAAAATTATTAAAATAGTTTTTAATTTGTCTTATAATTACTGAAATTTGGATGTCATTTAAATTTTAATTGTGTATTAGTTAGGACAGGTGGCAGGTCCTACGTGCAAAGGACCGATTGGGTTGGTACCACCATCTTGTCATTTCTACCGTCGTACGACACAACTCCCCCCCCGTATTAATTGCTTATACATGTGTCTCGATAGAAATGCAAGACAGCTAGTTCGATTACTGGGCACAAGAGGCGGCACAACGCGTGACGTGACAACATGTGACGAACTAGTAACACGTGCCCATAGCGTCTTGTGTCGTCGTGACGTCACTCCTCGAAGTTGTTTCATTTCAATTATACTCATCTGTTCCTCTTCGGCGATGCCTCACACTTGTGGGTTGCCATCTACATTTGTGAAGTATTGCAGGCATTCCGTATTTCATTATTAAATTACATTTCGATTATGTTCTATATTTTATCATATTTCGTGTGTCCTCTAAGTTCTTTTGATTTTAGAGATATTTTTGTTATATTACAATAATTTCGAATTTGCTGTATAATTCAACTAATTGATTTCTTGATGATTTTACTTATTTATTTAAAATTGTTTTAAATTGCGGAGTGCCTATAGTTTCTTTCGGTTTATGTTTATACCTCGGACTTTATTATGTAACTCGACTCTTTTATACAGACGCGATCGGACTCGAAAAAGCGAATAGATTTTTTAATAAAAAGCTGATAGCAAAAATACCAAAAACAGTCGACACGAATAGTTAGTTCTCGCTAGATTAGAAATCGTGATCGACGAAATTTGAAAACGCAGTATAGAATTTTGTGCGTTTCTTACTTTATTATGCTACTTTAATTTCTTCTTTAATGTATAACTCGTATAATTTGATGTTCCTAATAATTTCTACAAATGCCTTTCTTAATTTTATACTTTCGTATTTATGGAACTTCTTTTCTCGACGAGCGTTGTTCCGGACTTTTCTTTATTATTCCGCTTTATTTCCAACAGCTTAATCGGAAGTCAACGAATTTTACCATTAAGTTTTAATAAATTATAATTCATTTGTATTTGTATTCATTTTAGTTTTGTAGTTTATCGGAATCAGATGTTCGGTACATTTGATTCTTAAGGTGACAATTGTGCAGGAAAGTGATAGTTTTTAATTAGGCTAATTATATATAATACGACCCGATGAAGACGCGCGACACTCGGCCGATGACACTTAGATTAAGTAAACACGGACTATGGACACTAAGATTAAGTATACACGGACTGTGGACACTTACAGTAGACATCGTTCTGTCTCTGTCAACAGTTTTTTTTCATTTTCGGACTTATCTCGTCACGAACACACATACAGCGGATAAGACGTATACTTCGCACATAAACGAACTACTGACAATGCGCTCGACGTCGATTTTGTTTAAAGTTATATTTAATTACTTTTGGTTTATGAAATTCAAACATTTTGTTGTCTTTTATAAAATATTCGTTTCTGAATTTAACAGAAACCATATTTTTTCGTCAATTTTATTTTTTAATTATTTTTATACGACGACGTCGTGTTCATTTTATTTATTACTTTCTTTATTTATATAAAAATTGAAATATTTTAATTATTTGGGTATACTAATTTTACTCGGCAATGGATCCAAGAACGAAGAAAAGTTGGCTATTCAGTTATATATAATATTAAGGACTTAGGGACTTACTAGTTTTGAATACTTTTCTTTGTTCCAGCACTATGGATTAATTCTTAGCATTAATTTAAATTCAATAATTCTTAAAAATATGGTTCTGAATTAATTTAAGTAACTTAAATATTAAGTCGTTTGCTGGAACATTGAAGAGTCGAAATCATAAAATTAAGGCGCGTTTTACTAGGTATATTTATGTAGGTTATAATAATATTATTAATTAGTATTAGAAATTTATGAGTAGTTTCAGAGGTTTATTTTTATATACTCGAATGTTAAATTATAAGGACTAAGTTTAAATATTTCTGAAGAAGAAATCCAATGAATATCTATGATGGGGTCACGACCGTAGTCTCCTAGGCTTGCTTGAATTAAGTTCATATTACTAAATTGTTTTATTTTTCATAAACCTATATTGTGTGCTTTATTTTTAAATTATTACTTACGTGTTCATGGTCTGTATTTGTTATATATTTTGCGTATTAATTCAATATTTCATTTGTTACGTTCAAATATAATTTTCCGTTATTCTTTTAAGTATTTTTTTTTAATTTGTAATGCGATATCTAGATTTTGAAAGTATCTTCACATTAATATAAGCAAAAACATAATATAATCAATAAATATAAGGGTTAGCTTAAGTATATTTAATTCATTCACATATAAGCATTACTCTTTATACTTTAGGCAGACAGACCTAACCGCAATGATTAACATCTAACGCATGTGATTTTTGTTACTCGCGTATTAAACGAATTGCTTTTCGTCATCCGTGCTCAACACATCGTGCCTTTGCTGACAGATTAAATATAAAAACTAGTGCACGCCAATATCGTTCTACTGTTCCAATTTTTTTTAACATCCACCGGAGAGTCCAGAGAGAGAGGCGTTCTACGTCTAACTTCACCGTCGCTACAATTCGGACAGTGCTCGGACATCAGCTGTGTATACGATGTTGGTGTTGTTGTAAGTCTTACATTTGCAATAGCAAGAAATTTATGAAGTATTAGAAAATATATATTGTTAATTTAGGATAAGGATGCTGTAGCACGACAGTTTATAGCCGATTTTTTGGTTATGTTTACACTCATTGTAATTCATTCATATTCATCTACATTTATCTTTCATCTCTCATCATATTCTCTCATTATTAGGTTTAAATTTGTCGTAATGTAATCTTTCGAGATAGTGTATTATGTATAGGTTAAAGGATTTCTCGGATTAATCGTACGATCTGTGCTCCCATTTATAAAATAAAGTAGTAGCTACCATCATGTACCTATCTATTTAGTCTCTAAGAACATAGGATTATTAGGTTATCTTATTTTTGGCACGTAATTTCTCTATCCCCAATTCCTTATTATTATTATTATTATTATTTGCATAAATATTTTTTGCGGTTATCGAATCATCTCTTTTATATCATTTGCTACTAATTTAAATGTCAACGGTTTCATTATTCTTTATTTTTTGACTCAAAGCAGAGGTGAATTTCTCGTTAGATTAGAATCTAGAGTAAAGTTGGACGACGAAAAACTAATATCTCAACGGATGAGGATTTATGGCTACTAAATTACCATTGAAATGCAAAACTATGGGAAGAACAGAAAGAATGTTATATATTTCTTTAAAAATTGTGTTCATTTATGTCTGACATTACGTTATATTTTTTAGATTTAATCGCGCCATTTTTGAACGTCACTCTATATTATAGCAGTTAAAATACTTATATAGGAATTTTCAATTCTTTCTGCGCTACTTTTCTTTACTTTCTTCCCCTAGAAAAAATATTTCTTCGGGAAGTCGGTATTTTATAATTAAGTACTAGGTTTATAATAATGGCATGTACTCTGAGTATCGCATATATTATGAAGTTTTTTGAAAATGGATTACCAAACTATTTTTTAGCATAATACCAATGATTAGATTAATAACTAATATTGTGTATGTACTAGCACACGTTTATCTACGATACAATATCTCTCATAATGCAACGTGGTAATATATAATAATTATATTATATTAATAATAAGGCTGGTTCAAGAAATTGTATCGTTCTTTATAATAATAGTATTTATAAAGCATAATTTTTGGGGCTCAAATTAATCACATTTCGTAGATATTAAGAGAACCTTTTTGGACAATGTTATATTATCTGTAGAAATATGTTTTTAAATTATTGTCAATGTTAATTAAAGTCGGTTATTGGAGTGCATTTTGGGTGGTAATAGTATATAGATATGAATATCTTTAGAATACCTGACGACTTTATATGTGTGTATAGTAATATTGAGTTTAGCGTCACTGCTGTCCTATGTAGCTGTTCTGAGTATTAACTTTATATTGATATTATGATGATTGTATTGATTATTTCATGATCTCGTAAAGATTTAGCAATTTATGAGGATACAGCTATCTAGTCCACCATTATCTCGTTTAAGAAAAGCATGTAAACTAACAAATTCCACGCCGAAATGCAATTAATATATACAAATTTTATAAATAACCAAACCACTAAAGCAAATTTATAAATATTTTTGGGTGTAGTTCAACTCTCTAATATTAATCAGTTCAAATGTGATGTACCAACATGTGAAAATGTATTACACATTTATGGAGTTACTAGTAACAGCTAGATTTACATAAATTGCAAAATCTTGTCTTAATTATAATTTTTCGGTGTATAAGTAATTTTTTGGGCATTTAATGCTACGATGCTTTATTATTTGAAACTTGTACCACCGAGGTCTAACTAGTCTTAACTAGTCATAAGTCAAACCTTTTTCATTCTTATCCCATTTTCAAATTATCAATCACAAGAAGAATAAATTTCATTTAAATCATAAAAAAATACTTAATGTATAGAAAAAAAATATCTATAATCTGATCAGCATAATTAAATGCTACTTTTACACGTACATTAGTCAACATTAGACGCCAAAATCAAAATCTATGCTTAGATTCTTAAATTGTCTTGTTGTCTTAATGTTCCATATTTATTCATGGCTTTCAAAGTAGCTGTCATGGCTGCATTATTATTGTTAAAATTAAGGCCTAAAACGCACTTTGAGGTTTCAATTTATATTGTGTTCAAACGTGACATGATCCTTGCACTTTTGGCTATTTAATTACTCACTGCTGATTCTGTGATGAAAATTTGCTGTTATAGAAGTGGACTGACTTTTGGTCGCCATTTCGCCTATCGTTTAAAACATGGAAGGCGTAACCCAAGGGCTTTCCATCAGCAGCAATGACATATAAGAGGTTTGTTAACATTTAACATGGGAGTCAGTATTATTTATAAATTTAAAATTCAAATATACAATCATTGTAAATTTCGCCAATTTTGTCTTAGCATCTGGCCATCTTTAACCTTACCCTACCCTGTTTTCCAGTCATTAAAGTTATACCTAATACTCAATCTCGCTATTATAAAGTAACTTATTATTCTCATTAATCTTATTATATTTAAAATAGGCTAAGGTATGATATTTTAAATTATTATTGTAACGTTTCATACGCCACGCGCAATCATTACCTGTCATGTTTAAAATTAATAAATGTAATAATATAATATTTCGTATAAACTATGTTGTATTTACCTATGTATGTAATCACATTTGTAACGGCGACGGAAAGCGTGAAATACACAAACGAAAGACACAAATAGCAAGTGTGCGGGAGATCTTTGCTTTGAGAATTATAGTTTGATAGCATATAGTCGTTACAAATGTGGCAGTCATTTATGTCGTGTCACCTGGCTGTTAATAAATCAAAAAGGAATATATAATCTTTTCTTTACTTACCAACACCCTGTGAATATTCGAGGTCGGTGGGAATTGTGTTATTGTTGTTTGAGTCTGTTGTAAGCAGTACTTTCTTTTATAGTACATAAATTAAATCAAATCAGCTTCACGCTGTATCCCGCACACAGTAGGGTAGGCAGAGGGAACCTAGTGTTAAGTAAGACACTCCTTTCTCCACATTTTTTTAGTACATATAGTGAAAATAAAAGCATACAGAGAATATTATCATGGTCCAAATATTCTGTACACTGTTCCTGTTAAATCGTGCAGAATTTTACTTTTCTTACTATCTCGCCAGACTTAAACGTTAAAAAATACGCAGCGTCATGTCAGTGAGATCAATTGGGGATGCCGTACAACAGACAGAAGGTGACGACCATAACAAACTAAACTATAAAAGCCTGCATTAAAGAATGTTTTAATTCTCGCTTGCTCGCTTTTATTAATTAATTCTGCATTCGCCTCTAAATTGTTCTGGAAGAAAGCCTAGGACACACCCACACTAAAGCTTTACGATAACATCATCTTCCACCATTTGTTGGAAGTACCGCTTTTTCATAAGCGAAGAGAGTTAAATAGGAGAATGGAGTGTAGTGCTTGTCTGACTAGAGCCGGGAAAAATGAGAATAATTTTACTGTCTATACCTACGAATGATGGTACAATCACATCACGCCACTATGTCCTTATTAAAGAATCTACTCAAATGCACTTTTACGTAGTGTTTGTTTCATTCGTTGTATCATCAGAAAAAAATACGTAATAGTTGGTAACTGTCAAAGTTTAAATGTAAAAACAATGTTTCTCTCGATTTTTTATTTGAACAAGAAAGAAATTAAGTAAATAATGGCATAAATATAGAATAGCTTTATGTCTCCCACATTGGAACTTAATCATCAGGTCAGATTGGTCATACCATATTATTGTATTAAATTTTTATTTACACTCTTAATTTTACTGATTTCGAATTATTATCATAAACCAGAGATCTAGACTATAATAATAATACTTAAGCATAAAAAATTGTATATATTTTGACATTATAAAAATGACAAATAATTGTTTTGATTGATCATTCTCTTGATGGTTTTTATACGTTTTACTATTATTATAATATTTTCAATTACTTTTAGTTTTACCTTGTGTGATGATTTCTACAATGATTTCGACAGTAAACTAACATTTAAACCGTACGAACTTGTAGATCTTGTGCGTGAAGAACAATTAGGCAAGAATAATTTAGAAGTAGAGCATAATAAACGATTTGTACCTTTCTACTGGTCTTCTAAGCATGCTAATAATAGCATAGGCAATGGTACAATTATTTAATTCGTATATATTATAAAATATTACTTCATCCGTCGTCTATGGTTGTTATTCTCACCTTCCGCCGAATACGCCGAGGCGTTGCGGGTTGGTTGGCGGAGCTCAACGCCACGCTTTGCCTCGTTGCCAGAGCGAGGAAATTAAAATATTAAATATTTCATTTCTTTGAGTGGAAATCGGACAAACAACCTCTTGCGTACCCTATTACAGTCGCACGCTTGTTACCCCTGCACTGCCTCTGAAATAATTACTGACTAATACTTTCCATTTATTTAGTCAATAACCAAATTCTCATGGAACGGAGAAAGCTATGGAGTAGATGGAGTAAATGGGGCGGATGCTCTGTAACATGTGGAGACGGTACGATATCGCGCCGACGTCTTTGTGTCTCCGGAAGATGTGCACCAGGGGAACTCGAGGAACAAAGAAGGCCTTGCAATCGCCCTCCATGTAATACTTTATCGGATATTTTTGATGGATCACACGAATGAACAATTTTAGGAATTTTTTAATATACTAGATAGCCTTAAGTTTCAGAAAATAAATGGTTTTTTTTATGATATTGTATTTTAATAACTAATATAACTTATTATTTAGCTTTATCGCGAAGAATAATATGAAAAATCCTTCTGATCATTCATATGACATATCTGTACAATTTAGTCAAAACCTTTTGTCTCTATTCAAACTAGAAGTCTCAATACTGTTGATAGTTACATCACAATAAAATTAGATCATCCACAATATATACAAATACAAAATATTTTGGAATTACTTCATGAAAGATGATGCTTCCTTTTTTACTTTAAAGACTATTGTCTACAGTCGTTTCTGTACCTTGACACTGATCAGATAAATATGTTAGTCGAACTCTGTTTGGTAATACGAATTGTTTTGAATGAAAGTCAACACTACGCCTTCCAAGGAGTCTCCGTCGCTTCGTGCAAAGGTAAACAGTATGTTCGAAGAAGTAATTATTCTTTGCTATAAATATGTCTGTCGGTATTTTGTGCTGATTTCCATTATCTACTCGATCGTAATTAGTGATACATTTATTGGCAGCGACTTACAAAGATGAATGTATATATTGCTACAATTGGAATATTACATTGTTCATCATTTTATCCCGTCCTGCTACAGTGTACTGATTTAATCGTAACATTACATTATATTAAATTTTATTTTATATTGAATTAGTTATTGCTCACTCAGAATCGTTTATTCTTTTCAGCAACTGACGATGTCAAAGATGTACGTAAGACTTCCACCAGAATACCTTCCAATGATTATGTTTCTACTCCAGACACGTGGGAGGCCAATCCTGAATTGAAATCATTATGGGTCTACCGACCAGCTTCAATAGTAAGATATTTTTTTACTAGAATACTTATCGAAATATTTTTTTAATTAAATCAATATTTAACTTATTACATAGCTTTCACGGCAGCCCAACGATATAACATCTTATCAAGTTGCTCCCAGATCACGACATTCCATCACAAAACTTGCGAAACCAATGTATTATGGATTTGACCCTTTTTTTGAGAAGGTATTTAGAAAATTTTAGTTACAAATATTGTAATTAATTTAATATAGTTTCTAATCCGTAAATGGTATTTGTTTTTTGTTAAATGCTTTATTTAAACAAATAATAAATATTGAACATTTATTTTAGAGAGCATTTGAACCCTTCGAAAGAAGACAAAGACCTGTTACTTTACTAAATTTCAGAAGAAATGGAATGGAGCCTTACAAAAGGGTAAAGAAAATATTTTAAAAGTAAACTCAGTTCAAGATTAACTTCCAAAAGCATACCTTACAATAATAAAAAAAAAAAACTGAAAGGTTATAATATTCTAATTAATAATAAAAAAACATGTTTTGGTTACGGTTAAAGTTTTATATTTGGTAAATAAAATCGACTTAGTATGAAAAGACATTTGATATTTTCTTATTACATTTACATTAAATGCTTACATCTGTAAATCCGTATTTAAAATTATTTTAAATATTGTCTTATTTACTACTTTTGTAAAAAATATTTAATTTAATGTTTTTACACATAATACGCTTTTCTTTTGCAAAAGAAACACGAATTGGAGCTGGGGCTACTATGCCTACGTCACCTAGCGAGATGAAACTAAAACTTTTTTTGTACTAAATTAATTGTTATCTATGCCGCAATACATAAATTGTCGAATTGAATAAATTTTTTCACCGTATTTATTAAAATAAAATAGTTAAAATATCTAAAAATTTTGCTGTAAATTTTATTAATATTTTATTATTAAAGAATCATAAAATTATATTTATATTATATGTATCCAATTGTCACCATGTCGTACGACATGTGACTTGAAGTTTTTGACGTACTATAGATAGACTATTAATGTTAAGGAATAAAATGTTATTGTTCCACTTTTAGAAAACAAATACATATCTTATTAATTATTTTATAATAAAATATCCTTAAATTATAATAAAAGCATAGGTTTATATACATATTAAGTAGACTATGTGGCATTTTCGAACACTGTGCTGCCATCTTTCCTCTTTACACATTGTGCTTAAACTGAAAAGCTTTATTCTTTTAAATATATAACTAGATACAGATGGGGCTTGAATACGCTAATTTGAAATAGGCCAAATTAAATTAGTTAGGATCGTATATGTTTTCATTTTATAATAGTTTATTACTTTATAGTAGCTTAATTGCAGTGTGACAAAATATATAATAATAGAGAAGAGAGAGATATATTGTTCGATTTTTTTATTTACCTCCAATATGAAATGTTTGGTTCTTAATATAACATTTATTTTTCAGAGCAATTCTGACAGTATAGATTCACCTGATGTTGCTGAAATTCAATCATCTTTTAACGACATAAGTAGTTTTTGGCAAGAAATACCTGGTGCGCGTTAATATAAATGTAATGTTATCTAAATGTTCATAAATTTTATATAAACTTAATATTATGTATATACTAAGATTTTGTTGTTTGAATTAATATTATACGTTCATGTCTTCTCTTGTCCCATTTTTGACTTTCTTTACATAAAATAATATAGTGTTCAAAACACTATGTTACGTTATGGATGCTTGTACCATGTACCTACATATGAACTATAATTTTAAAAAAGAATTGCAAGTAGCGGACTAACTTAACTCATAATAATTTTCATGAGTCACGCTTATGAATTGTTTTCTGTATTTAATAGTAAGCTATGTTAAAAAAATACATAGATATACATATATCTAATAGCTATTAAAAAGTATTTTAAAAATAAATATAATCTTATGAGTATATAAGTGCCAGAGCAGAGAACAAATGAATAAAAATGTTCTATTTGAAATATCATTACAAATTTATTAGTTTGCACCTGTTTACCTCCTCTTGATAGTTTTGCCAATGTAGTTATTTATTTATCCGATGATACTAATGTTATATACATGCCTATTACAATATACGTAAATAGAAAAAAAAACCTGTTCAACAAACAGAGACTCCCATTTTTTGATAACTTTTATATGAAATTTTTTGATAACATTTATGTAAATTTTATGTGCTTATTTTCTAATGGTTCATAAATAAAGATAAATTATTTTTAATTTAGTTTAAAATTAACTTTTATTTTTTTTATTATATTATTAAATTAAAATGTGTGTGTGTGTTACTTGTCATTAATGTCACAACAATCATATTATAGTTAAAGTTTGTTGAGTTCAACGTGACATTGGCGAAGTGATTTTGTGCTCAACTAGCACGCTCGGAACGCCATATTTAAAGAAACCAAACCAAACCTAAAGTTTGTTGTTGAGACGAAGACATAATAAAAATGTTTTCTAGGAATCATAAGATAGGTGCTATAACAGTAAATAACTGTTCGGAAAAACAATGATAGTCTCGTTTTCTTTGACTTATTGTGTTTAAAAAAAGTTAACTTTATTTAAGTTAATTAATATTATAAGGTATATAATATCTTATATATCCTCTAGTCCTAAGTGGCTGGACCGATTTGAATGAAATTTTGGAATACATTCCATTAGGTTTCTGGGTGTCTTGAAATTACAATTGGAGCTGGTAGGTGGCGTTACAATAGATGTACATGTAAGAGACCACCTAAATTAAAATTAGATTTAACTTTTTATTAGTAAAAATTATGGCTTAGGGCTCCAGACTTTTCAGGCGTGGTCCCGTCCCACTCGGTCCCTCTTTCCTACGCCTAAGCTTCTTATACAGTACCTATAATACGTTGTAAGTATATTTAAAACTATTTTATTTTGGCAATGAAATTGAAAAATACAACTAATTTACGTACATATAAATATATAAATCAAAATAAATATATAATATAATACAAATATTATTTATTACAAGCGTTGCTAAGGATGTAAGAGAATAAGTGATATTATGAACACATAGGTAATTGCAGTATCTGATTTCTAGGCTTCCCACATGTTTCAGATCATATATCAGATTGCAATGAAATGATAACTTCAATGATTTCAATTATGTTAAAGTCCATTCATCTATTGTTTAAAATTTTCTTCGATATGGGAGTTAACTGTCTTTGTCTTTGTTAACTAACAGCTTTTTTGAGTTAAGAAAAAATATTGTTATTGCAGTCGACGTAGTCTGGATATTACATTAGTAAGAAATATATATTCGCTGGATTCAAAGGGCTGAGGACCGAGGCGAGTATTAGGGGAGGCCTATGTCCAACAGTGGACTTTGCAAAATTTGATAGTTTACAACGCAAGACTGTCTCAGCGGTCTAGTAGGTAGAAAGCATGAAGTTTATTACTAATAACGTCCAAGTAGTATCGTCACGTAGTTCCATACTATGATTAAAATTTATAGTCGCTTTAAAAATATAACGTTTCCGAACTCTAAGGTGACACACTGATGTCAAAAAAAAACAATTTATGTCATATAGACTCCGTGATGATAAGCTGTGTTTGAGCTGTTTCTTATTAGATTTTTATTTTATTATAGAAAAAATGTTTCTGCTCTTACCGCGCTGCGTTAAACCTGCATTCAATATATATGGATAATATAAACAAAATATATAGGTATGTAAATTGAGTATAGTATCAATTTGTCTCTATTAAATTTATTAAATAAGCAATTAAGACCCATCGTGGCGCAAGGGCACGATTGTATGGCGTATGGTTGTGGGTTCGATCCCCACTCGAGAAAATTAAATATTTATTTAATTTTATATTTTTATTTCTTCGCTCTAGTGTCGTGGCCTGCGTAATACGGCGGAGTGGGGAACGAAGTGTCTTTACAATAAGTTCCCTCCCTCTATCTACCCTTCTGTGTACGGGGTACAGAGTGAAGCTGATTTATTTATTTACTTTTAAATAAGCAATATATTTAAGAAAAGTGTCATCAACGATCAAACTGCTAGGAACAGCCACACTCTTTTTCGTTTTATAAAGTTGAAGTGGCGGATTCCAAAACTCCTCCATTCAGCTCGGCAGCGGTTGGGTTCGACCACCTGCGCACACACGTGTTTTCAACAATAAAGCTATTAACAAGTTTGAATTTTTACTGACAGTAAACTGATCATATTATTGCACGACGTGTTTCAGTATGTCTTTATTTACGCGTAGTATTGGTCGCGTAGTGACGGTTCTCTCTGTAAAAGTAGCTTTAGATTGATTATTACTTAGTGAGAATTTATAATTAATAAAAATCACTGATAAGTTGTCGGTAGTCTGATTGATGACTGTGTTTCCCAAACTTGTGGTCTCGTCTTCAAATATTTCGTCGTCTAGCAGTAGAAAGGTAATGCTATCAAACCTTATACTTGTAAATAAAGAAACTATATTAAAATTAATATTATTCGTTTTTTACATATTTATGTATAAATGTTATATCAGTTCTGTCAAACTTCGCATATTGTCATGTTACAATATTTCGGTTGTGTTGATAAGATTAGTTACTATAATACCTATTTAATATAAAATATGATTTAATTTTTATACTGTACTAGCGGCTCGCCAGCGGCTTCGCCCGCTTAAACTACATGATTATTGATTTAATAAGCAGAATTGATTGACAACTAAAATGACTTCGAATATGATTTTTTATTACTTTAATCTGTAATATTCTAATATTATTTTTTTACGACATTATCGTAATTTTTATAAGGACTTTTGATTGTTTTGAGTTAAAAAATACGACCAATGTTGATATTTGATATTCATAAAATATACATAAAGCTAATTATTTATTATACGTATATATTTTTTTAACATTACGTTCTTTTTACCTATGTTATGTTTTTTAAAGCTCTGTTAGATGTGCTGATGTTAGTTAATAATTTAATGTACTGCTTCAGAAACAGCCTTAAATGTAAAATTATTGATTTAGGTAATAATTCGTAATAATTGTAAAATAACTATAATGATTGCATATTAACTCCTGTACAGTTTTTAAATTAGTTACATATATTATTAGCTAAGTGTACAATTGGTAAATATGTAGTTATTACAGAGTACACGTAGAAAGTATGTTTTTAGGCATTTTTATATAGATTTATTTCAAACGAACGAACGAACCAAAAAATTTTTATATTTACTTGATATTTCTTTCAAGATCAAAAAGATTCTTTATCTTTGTGTAAAATTAATTACGACTTAAACTTAACTGTTATGATTTATGAAGGTAATCTCCACTAACAATTCAATTTTGTTTATTTTATTGTATAAAATATTATATAATAGTGCTTCAAAAATATATATTTTTATCAACAATCATATAACTAAGACGTTTTGAATGTAATTTTTAACCAGGAATGTTACCAGCGCCATTACTATATAACATTCGCAGGCAAAGTAATGCCTTGAGTTCATTCAAATGACGATAACTTTTTTTTTAATAAACCGATTTTGATGAACTAAACCTTAGTACTTAAGTTAAGTTAAAACAAAGCAATTCGTGAAATTTTCAAACAAATCGGTTCAGTACTTTCAGAGAAAAATGTGACCATACGTATAGACAGACAGACAGACAGACAAGAAATTCAAAAAAAATCTTTTTGTTTCTATTATTCTTTTTAAATGTCCCTCTATCTATTTCAGTCAAAATTACTAAATGTACAGACAAAATATTTTTGCTGTCTTATTATATATAGAGATTACGTATGGTTTTTGTATTGTATATTTAAATTATACCAATCTGTTTTTGAACATTTTCATTAGTAAAGTATTCAACTATATTTTACTAATAAGACTAATGACTCACCCACTCGAAATATTTAATATTTTCATTTCTTTGCTCTGGTAGCGGGGCAAAGCGCGGCGTTGAGTTCCAGAATTCGGGGGAAAGTGGGAAACGGGAACGGAATGTCTCAACACTAGGTTCCCAGGTTCCCTCTGCCTACCCTGTCACGTGCGGGATACAGCATGAAGTTAAGGAAAAAAAAACAGAAAGAACACGGTGCGATTCCTTCACCGAGTCTCTTTAGGTAAACAAAATTGAAATATGAAACTTAACATCTGGCTTACTTTATGTTTACTATATATTCACCTGTTTCAACTTAGATATTAATATAAATGAATGAAGTTATCGCAATAAACACATTTAAATTGCAATCTCTTTACATTTGTATACATTGTGTCAATTTTTATTAGTCACTAGTCGTGCCTTTTACGTAGTAAATATTGAACGCTCCAAATCAATGGCCGTTGTAGAAGTCACGATGTATTAATTTAAAATTTTATAAAAACTGTTGGTACGGATGTATTCGTTTTTTTTTACAATTTTTTATCTTAAATGCAATTTTAAGTTAGAGTAGAGGCAGTGTCCTTTCTGTGATTAAATTGTTTTATTCTATTCTAATAATTTAATATTTAAGGAAATACACATACGGGGCGGGGTTCATTCAACTAAATATCGGTATGGAAGGTTAATTTAAAGTTAAATATAAAGTTTGTGTCAAAAACTAACTAACTGCGTGTTGAGTGGTGATTTTCAACGCCGTGATTTTCCTCGACACCAGAGCGAAGAAAAGAAAATATTAAATATTTCATTTCCTCGAGTGGGGATCGAACCCACAACCAGTCGGTTTTACAGTCACACTTTGTGCCCGTGCGCTACGACTGGCCTCTCTATTTCTTATAGATAAAAATGTTAAATGTAAGCTAGGAAGTAAGGAATGAAGACTTTATCTATTGATACGACGATTACATTTGCAGTTTACTGTCTTTTTGTATAGAAACGGAAAGTTTTAAGTATTACTATAACTGATTGATCTTCTGAATGATATAAACCGTACTTAAGTAATGTACAGGCGATAATAGTTGAAACGAAACTTTTTTTTTAAATGAATCGAACCCACAACCATCGCTTTCACATTCTGATACTGATTTTGCTGCGCCACAACGGACACGAAACGAAACAAAAGGAAACAAATTGTACTCGAGGAAATATATATAATAAAAAAACATAGAGCATTTCGGTTCTTAAATTTTAATGAAGAAATATAAATGATTAATTCAAGCATACTTTAAGTACCTACATAAATAAAATCAGAAAATGTATATTATAATAAGCTTCGAAATAGAACTGCATAGAATATAAACCAGTCAAATACGAGTCGGAGTTTTGAGGTACGGAACCCTAAAAATGAATAGTTTATAACTAGTAAATATATTTAAAATATTGTAGTACAGGTCGGTATCTATCTAAGTATAGTTTATTTAAAATATTATAACATTTATGAGTCGGTATTTGTTTATGTATCATAATATTATCTTTTAAAAGGGTGGAAGTGACAATCAGACGCCAACAATTATTTTTAGATACAATTATTTTAATACTAAAATGGACTTTGTTAGCCACATTAAAGAATAACAATGAATTGATAAAAAAAACAAATCAAATCAGCTTCACGATGTATCTCGCACACAGCAGGGTAGGCAGAAGGAACCTAGTGTTAAGACACTACGTTCCCCACTTTATGCCGAATTCTGGTGACATTGCGTATTGAGTGGCAGAACTCAACGCCACGCTTTACCTCGACACCAGAGCGAGGAAATGGAAATATAAATTTAAGTAAATATTTCATCTCCTCGAGTGGGGATCGAACCCACAACCAGTCGGTTTTGCAGTCACACTTTACTCACTTTACTCACTCACTCACTCACATTTTTGACTGTAAAACCGACTGATTGTGGGTTCGCTGCGCCACGACTGGCCTCCATAATGAATTGATTCTTACAGTTAATTCCTCTTTTTTCATATCAAGTATATAGTATAAATTTAATCAATTTTAATCAATGTTGTCATTCAATAAATTTATTTAGAATTGGCCATTCCTTTACCTTTATACGTTTTTAATATTCCAAAATTATATTATTTTATAATTTTACATATAACAATTCTCGATACATAACGATGTGTTAGTTTCTCAAAGCGGCGGGCGGCTCTACAAATACATAATAACTAATAATTCTTGTAGTAGAGACTGCATTCTGGTTAAAGTTTACAACTTGAGCTATATTTCAACATAGAGCGTTATTTTTCTAAAAAATATTTCTGTTATAAACTTTGTATGAAGAACTGATGAAGCTAAGCAGTATACTTTTTAGAAAACGTATAAAAAAATGACCGCAGCGGGATTTGAACCCGCGCCTCTTGGAAACCGTTCAAACGCTCTGACCGCTAAACCATACGGTCTCATCAAGGTACGTCGAAATCTGCTGAGCAGTTTTTGCGTGGCTTTGGGATATAGCATTTCAAGGTAAGGTAAGGACCTTATCTTATTACATACTTTTATAACACCATTTGTAATATTAAATTGGAATGAATGAATAAAATGAATAAACGACTGTACCGTAAAAAGATATAAATATTTAAAACTTAAATAGAAAGTACGAAAATGAACCTGTGTGAACGTGTTTATTATAGGTTTTTTTGATTCAGTTAATGACTGTCGTCGACAGAGGGGCGTGGGATTCATATCTTATTTAGATAACTTTATTTTACAAAATATTGTAAACAATATCTTAGTTGACTTAAAAATACATTTTTAATATCTAACTAACCTTAACAATATTTTTTACCTAGGTTTTCTTTTCTTTTTATGGTAAAAAAGGTTACCAACAAAGATATAGGTATGTACACTACATTGACATGCTTAATTTAATTATTTACACAGAATACTATTAATATTCATTTTCACTAACAATAGATAATAGTTTATTAAAATTAGCCATATCGAATGTCTGTTTCGTTTTCATTGTTATCTAATACCATATTCTTTAACAACACAACGTAGTGAGTAATGTGTGGTCATATAGCATATGACGAGCCTAGTTCGGGTTTGATTCCTATTTTATTATATTGATACATTTTACATTCATGAATAGTACATTTTACATTCTATAAGATGATAGCCGTGTGAGTTATGATGAAGCATTTACACTTAGTGTGTTTAATCTAGATATCGACGGTCCCTAGGTAAAATATCGAAAGATTTCAATTACATAAACGTTTTAAAAACGCAGAAAAAAATCCGATTTTTTTTAATTTTGCAAATAAGTCATTAAAACTATGCTTCTTAGTAGTTCAAAGGAGCTATAAAAACATTTGCAATTTTTCAAATCGGAATTCAATCAATTTCTCTACCTATAGACTCGCCTGGGGCACTCTTAGAGGATCACATGCTTACGTTGTTCTTTTCCCAGGTTTGAACTCCGGTCGTGGCGAATTTCCTTTTAACGGTTTAAAAGAGTGAGAGAGAGAGAGAGAGAGAGTGAGCGAGTCTTTGTGCACTATACCGTCTTCATAGCCAAACCTAGATTGAACAAGTGTAGTGGTAGGTTATGTTTTAAGGAAATATTATATAAATTGTTGTGAAATAAAATTTATATTTTTCATGACAAGTTAACACCTTTGAAGTGTTTTGATAAGGTTAGTTGTCAAAATTTCGGTAGCGTAAATGTGTTTCTGGCGATATGCTTCTACTGCCAAAGCCCTCACGTTATTAGAGAGTTTTCTCACAAAATTCATAAGAGGCATTATCATCGCTTGTAGTAATATAAACAAAAAAAATCAGCTTCACGCTGAATCCCGCATACAGCAGGGTAGGCCTCTGCCTAGCCTAGTATTAGAAAGGAAAGGAAGAGGCCAGTCGTGGCGCAGGTAACGATTGGTTGTGGGTTCGATCCCCACTTGAGCAAATAAAATATTTATTTACATTTATATTTTCATGTCTTCGTTCTGGTGTTGAGGCAAAGGGCGGTGTTAAGTTCCGGCACTCAAAACGCAATGCCTCCAGAACATGGCGGAAAGTGGGGAACGGAGTTTCTTAACAATAGGTTCCCTCTCCCTACCCTGCTGTGTACGGGATATGGCGTGAAGCTGATAGTTTTTTAAATTTTAACATTTATACTAACCAAGATAGTGAGTACAAATTTTATTCATTTCAAATATCATCGTGATTTGCACATTCAATAGAGAAAAATACAATTTGGTGCTGCTCTCTTACTAAACCGTTACGGTACACGTTCTACGACACCAGCGCCCGACCGGACTCTGACAGGTATAACGATTCTACTAATGGTCAGATGATTATCTTATGATCAGTTTTTACTATATTCCTTCGAGATATTATATTTATATTTATTTATTTTTGAAACTAGCTAACTTGAGTCTAGAAAGCCATCGTGGCACAGCGGCATAGCACGGCACGATTGCGGGTTTGATTTCCACTCGGGGGACTGAATGACTTTCATTTTCTTGCTCTGATATTAATAGGATCTTGAATAAGTTGTTTTTTGAAAGATGGCGTTGCGGCACTCTGTGCATGGAATTTCGTACGGTAACGAATCACCAAACTAGTACTATATGTAACCTCAAATTATAGTAGAATAGTGTTTACTACAATGTCAACTACATATTTATTTTCCCTTTGTGAAAATGTGTACTTTTGTGCCAAATAAAGTGTTTTTGCGGGGAATTTTATTGCACCGCTTTATTCAGAAAAAATCTGCAGCAGAAGCACACAGAATTCTCGTTGAGACAATGCTTTGTCGAATACAACGTGCAGAGACTGGTTTAGGCGCTTCAAAAGTAATGATTTTGACCTTGAAGACAAAGAGCGTTCTGGAGCACCGACAAAATTTGAAGACAGAATTGGAGGCATTGCTTGAAGAAGATCCATGTCAGACGTTAGTAGAGCTCGGGAAAACGTTACAAGTAGATGCGTCAACAGTTTCAAAACGTTTAAAAGCGTTAGGAATGATCCAAAAGCAAGGGCATTGGGTGCCGTATGAGTTGAAGCCGAGAGACGTAGAACGACGTTTTCTCATGTGTGAATTGTTGCTTCAACGGCAAAAGAGAAAAGGTTTTCTGCACCGTATCGTCACTGGGGATGAAAAGTGGATTCACTACGACAATCCAAAGCGAAAAAAATCGTGGGGCATGCCGGGTCACGCATCAACATCGTCGCCAAAACCAAATATCCATGGTTCTAAGCTTCTTCTCTGCATTTGGTGGGATCAGCAGGGCGTAATTTATTATGAGCTGCTTAAACCTAATGAAACTATCACGGGAGCTCGCTATCGACTTCAGTTGATGCGTTTGAGTCGCGCTCTGAAAGAAAAGCGGCCACTATACGAGCAGAGACACGACAAAGTGATTTTATTACATGATAATGCTCGGCCACATGTGGCAAAACCAGTCAAAACTTACCTGGAAACACTTCAATGGGAAGTTCTACCCCACCCGCCGTATTCACCGGACATAGCCCCCTCCGATTACCACTTGTTTCGGTCGATGGCGCACGGTTTAAGCGAGCAGCGCTTCCATTCTTTTGAAGAAGCCGAAAAATGGCTTGATTCCTGGATTGCCTCGAAAGATGAGTCGTTTTTCCGACGGGGGATTCAATTGCTACCAGAGAGATGGGAGAAAGTGGTCTCTAATGATGGACAATGCTTTGAGTAATGTCATTGTAAGCATTATATTTTAAATTAATTAAAAAAAAAAACAGCGATCTCCTAATAGTAAAATAATATTAGTGGTATAGGTACAGTTGTGGCATACCATAGGTAGTTATAGTGTGTTATATATTATCTGTATTTTCACTGATTGATAATTTGTATTATCAAAAGTGTTATTTAAAGATAACATCAAGATTTTATTAAGCACTTTTAAAATTGTACTCAAAGAAATTCTAGAAGTCAAATCTGCAAATTTTTCTTGAGCGTGAGTTTCAATTTTTATGAAGGAATGATTGAAATAACTAGGTTAATCTGTAATTTCATTTAATATTTTGAAGTAAAGAAAAACATAGTGATGTTTTTTGTATATTTATATTGTTGTGTTGTATATACATATAACAGAATACGAAATTTGAAAGTCGTTGTATCGCGGTGGGACAGCGTCTTACTGTCAACACGACAGTTGTGGATTCGATTCCAACTCAGGAGTGATTATATACGTTAATTATTTTTATATAATATCACTGATCAACTTCATACCTTACAATACACAACATTTTAAAATCGACGAAAAATGGGTAACTGACAGTTTCGCCACTAGGTTTCTGGTGCTCATGAGCACAGGAATGTGAGATTAGGTGGATCGTGCCCACCCCGTAATTTGAAGGAAATACCTTAAATTAGAAAAAAAAATACACAAAAAGATCAATTTAACTCTAAAGTCAAGTTTTCTCTGGAAAATATCTCTAGATACCAGTGTCTATTGGAAAGCCGAGGAGAAAAACCTTTTTTATTAACATATTTATTTTACATTGTCAGCCTCACATTAAAAAAATGTTTACTTTGTGAAAAAAATGTTTACGATAGTGGCGTCGCCTAATATTAAGTACTTTATATTATTTTAGTGAAAAAAGATATATCTAAATTCCAAAGATAAATAAAAATAATCCGTGTAGTAGTATTATCTTTACATATCGGTACTTCCAAACGTAACTCACATGTTTACACATTTTATATACCTACAAGTACGTAACATAAAGTTGTTTTAAGGAAAATCTTAAAATCAAATATTTTGTTTTTAAATCAATTTGGAACTTTTTTATTTATTTAGTCGTTTAGATTGGTAGGACAGCAGTAGTTGTTGTAAACTTGTTTATTATAAAAAATCCATTTATTGTTTGTTTATTTACCATTATTATGATTGCATTTGTATTTTTTAATATATTTTTAACATCGTGGATTGCATTAGTATCTAGAAGTCGGCTCGGGTTGTAATAGAATTTTTAAAGTAATAGAAACGTTATAGTACAAACATTGACTTTTAGTTCTTTACAATTAAACGTGTTTTCATGAGTAATAAAGTACTTATTGCTCATGAAAACACTACTATTATTTAAAAAAAACCTTGTTTCATCTTAATCAGAATATCTAGTGATAATTAAATCTGTGAGATCGTAAATTGTTTTTTTATTCATCCATCGCCATCCATTTGCAACTATTGCTTGTTTGTATTTATATACATATAAGAATACAGCTTTTGTATAAAACAAAAAGAAAGTAAATCACCAGGACCAGTAGATCTAGAGATCTAACCGTTTAAACAAACAAACAAACTCTTCCGCTTTATTATATTAGTATAGATACTAGCTTTCTGCATTTCTTCTATTTCACGTATTAATATTAATACGTGAAGCAAAAACTTTGGATCCCATTTTGAGAAAATTGCCGGGCGCGAGGAGTATGAAGTTTGGCACAATTACAGTTTATATGTAGGAGAAATGCAGAACGCTGATATTCTATAAGAAAGCGGAAGAGTTTGTTATGTTTTTTGTTTGTTTAAACGCTAAGATCTCTGGAACTACTGGTCGGACTTACTTTTTGTTTGTTTTGTATGAATGCTACATTCTCCAGGAGTGCTATAGTCTATATAACAGTACGATTTAATTCTTTTTTTTTATGGAAAAGGACAAGGCAAAAGAGCGTACGGGTCACCTGATGGTAAGTGATTACCGCTGCCCACGACCCCGTGTAACACCAGAGGAGTTACAGGTGCATTGCCGGCCTTTAAGATGGGTTGGGTGCCGGAGCCCGGTATTATCTGATGCGAAACGCAGTGGCATAAAGCCACTACTTAACGCCGGTTTTAAATGCCGGGGGTGGTAATTATCTGGTCGAGTCTGCCCATGCGTTGCCATTGCTGGCGATGTGACTCTACCACACGTACTTTAGTCGCCTCTTACGACACCACCAGTACCAGGACGATCCTATTCTAGGCCCCGGCCTAGAATAGGATCCCGATCACACGGCAACAGTTAACCTTAACCTTAAATAATTGAACAGTTAACCTTAAATAATTAAATAACAATAATTAGGAACGTCATCTTATTACTTTAGCCGTGTGCGCTGCAGAAATAGTTAAATATATGTAAGTACATTGTACAAAAAAAATATCCAGTTTGATTTGTTCTAAAATTAAATCCGCGACACTCTATATATATATATATA
>JAAIXJ010000531.1:103935-134745 GCA_013403705.1 Heliconius hermathena | reverse complement strand
TAAGGTGAATGTTTTTTATTTGACAAAGTTATTGACACGGGCAATAGTTAGACATACATAGGCACCCGAGTGTGTGAGAGTCCCGCGGGGGGCGCCCTTGCCACCGATGTTGTCCTCGCAAGCGTTACGTTATGCTTGCACTTTCTCAAAATGATAAAAAATTTGTAATGTATAAATTATCAGTCTTATTTAGCATAATAAAATAATTAATACACACACTATCATGTATTTGACAATGTGTACAACACTTTTATATTTATAAAGTGACATACGCGTTGCTATGGTAACGCGTATTATTAATACGCGTCAACGGGTCCTCTAGTATTTATTAGGGCATCCCGTACAAATAAGTTATATACAATAGTATGAAAACATACAGAATGATTAAGAATTTCAATTTAAGTGATACTGTATGTGGATCATATTCTCAAAACACCATTTACTTCAATTAAAATTCGACATTTCGGTAGTAATTAAAGGAAGTCGGCAAATGTCGTTTAATATACATATAAATATCTATATAAATATGATATCTTTTTACAGTAATAAATAAGCATTATGATATATGTAGGTAATAACAAGGTAGGCTGGGGGAACTTGGAAACCTAGTGTTAAGGTATACCTAATTTCCTGCAAATTATCGAAACATTGCGTGTGTTGGTAACTCATTACCAGAGCGAGTGTGAATCGAACACAAAACCGTCGCGTTTAAAGACGTAAGCTGATACCCCTGCGCCGCGACAGCCTCAATTAATATATATTTACAAAAATACTGAGTAGGGTACAACAATCTTACTGGAAAAAAATATTTTTTAACTTTAAAGTTATTTAAACGAACAAATATATTAAACACAATGGAGGTCCGATGGTAGGCATTACTATAAGTATATTTTATGATTGACGCCAATAAACTATGAAACATTAACTGGCCCTCTCTCATTCTAACCTAATAACCATTTACATTATTTATGATATTATACAACTAATAGATTTTTTACTTTAAAATATTAAAATATATTATCTTTTAAATTGTCTCAAAAAAAAAAACATTTAGCGAACCTTTACAAAAAAAAAATGTAAAAAAAAACACTTTGAATTATTAACATGTTGTTTAATGTCAATTGTCCGAAACAAAATAAGGTGGCCTTGGCTTTCGTCGTGTAACTATTAGAGCTACGCGAAACAATGTACTACCTACCTGTGGCGGAATCTAAATCTATATGTATATTGCGGTAAAGAATATGAAAATAGCACAATCCTTTAGAGTTCAATGTGAATTTTTGGCCGAGTTGAGTCGTTTTTTTTTAGTTTCTCGCACACTTTTTTAGGTTCTCGCACGGTAGGCAGAGCAAATCTAGTGTTAAAATACTCTGATACTGATTTTCTGCAGGCATTGACCTCGATACCAGCACGAAGAAATGAAAATATAAATGTAAATAAATATTTCATTTTCTCGAGTGGGGATCGAACCCACTACCAGTCGATTTTAAAGTCACACTTTGTGCCGCAGCACCACGACTGGCCTCAATTCTAAATATTTTGTATAATAATATTGATGATTTGTTAATAAATTTGTGTATGAACTGTAAAATTGTATTAATAAAAAACTATAGATTAAAAATGACGTACCAATTTTAATCCGTGCCAGTTTAAAAAAATCCGGTCAAGCGCAAGTATTGCAAGGGTTCCGTACAAAAATTGGAGGTCTCGATCTTTTTCTGTAATCCAGGCTTAGCTTAGTCAGAGCCCTATCATCTGATACCTCACTTGAACTAGCGGCTTTAATACCAAATTTTACAACTTTTTTTAGGTTATTATATTTTAGGATTTAACCACAAATATATAGTTTGCAGATTTTTTTCTGAACTAATACTACATGTAGATATTAGCTGCCAGATTCGTATTAGAATACAACGGATACACAATACCAAATTTAATAATTTTAGGTTAATCGGAAGGACTCTATTAATTTTGATTCCTTTTATTGTATCGAAATACGCGTTTTTTGTTATATAGCAAAAAAAAATTATATAAACGGCCATATCTTTTTTAAAATAAATTAAATAAAAGGCTCTTGACAGACAGATACCGGCAGACAGACATACGGACAACTAAGTCTATAAAGTATAAGGGTTCCTTTTTTCCTTAAATGGTTCGGAACCCTAAAAATAAAAACAGGTTATTATCTATCGATGTGCAAAATTTATTTAAATACCTGTCTACATTTCTAAGCTCTACTTTCAATTTAATTGTGTTATTTAGCAATTTCAGATGTTTCAAAACTACATGTTTGCATTTGGTAAATCTTAATAATGTTTTTGATGCATAGAGACAGCATAAATGTCTATATGAGGCCAGTCGTGGCGCAGAGGCACAAAGTGTGACTGTGAAATCGACTGGTTGTGGGTTCGATCCCCACTTGAGGAAGTGAAATATTTATTTACATTTATATTTTCATTTCTTCGCTCTGGTGTCGAGGCAAAAGCGCGACGCTGAGTTCCGCCACTCAACACGCAATGCCGTCAGAACTCGGCGGAAAGTGGGGAACGCAGTGTCTTAACACTAAGTTCCGTTCTGCTTACCCTGCTGTGTGCGGGATACAGCGTGAAACTAACTTGATTTGTTTTTTTTAAAATGTCTATATTTTTGATTTTTTTTAAATGTCTATGTTTTGTGTATATAATAAAACAGCATTCTTTGATATGTACTGGTTTATTTTACCTACTCTTGGCTTGGGAGTTGGACATGATACACAGGATGCGTTACCAATCCTGACCATATTCTCGAGATTTTATATATATTAGAATGAACCTTAATAAAATTAACACTTTATTAAGGCTAAAAACGTTTTTAATGTTGCTTAATTAAATACATACGTATACATTTGTATGTAAATTGGCAAATTTGCATCTTAAACTGTTGTTATCTTTAAAAGGCCACCGACGTATCGTATTATACTATACGTAGCTACAATTAATAAATTTAAAAATAAAAATATTACTTTTTATTGTTACAATAGATCAGAATACATATACAAAGGATACACAATACCAAATCGTGTACAACGTATCCGTTCATTAAAATATTATATAAGACAACATAGTCCGAGAGGCTGCACATGTAACCGCCGGCCAACAAGTATATTAAACCGTGTTTATATTCTGTGTGCAGGTGAGTGCGGTGTTCGGTGGCCTGTGGGTTGTGGAGACTACACGCTTATTGAGTAGGCGCCGGTGGATCTGCGCTGACGCCTCGTCGCTCGCGGACCATCAGTCGGCTCGTTGCCGGCACGATACCTACACGTGCATGCCTCCCGCCTAGTGCCAATCACTTATAGTGTTCTCACTCTCCACTCTACGCCGACATGAGCGCCGGTAAGAGGAAGCTCTCGTTCCTCGGCTTCTCCCAACAAGTAAGTCATTTTAATTTTGTTCGTTTCGATTCATTTTATTTGTATTAGTTTTTTTGTGTAGGTTTTATTGATAATTTTATTATGGTTTCGTTTTTTATATGTTGCTAGTTTTTAATCTAAACGAAAGTTTCTGCATCAGTGATAATTCGATATGCGTAAAGCATGGACGTACTATTATTGTGAGATTTAAATTGTTTTTATTTCTTTTTACTATTTAATTAATTGAATTAATATATTTATCAACGCTGATTTTTTTTTACATATTACCTAATAATTTAATTTCTTATCCTGCGGTGTATGTCGTAAAGAAATAAGTCAAGGTGTTTCTGATGTTACTTGAAGAATTCTAACTTTTATCCTTAACGCACTCGGAGTGGCAATTAAGAGAGATGCCCGTAGGCGTTTAGAGGCCTTCATAAGAGAGATGCTCGTTATCCTTGTTCATAATTCGCGGACTTTTATAATTATCTAGTTTCTAGAAATGTAATATGCTGCGTTTATTTACATAATTTAGCTCATGATATAATTAAAAAAATAAATCAGCTTCAAGCTGCATCGCCCACTCAGTAGGGTAGGCGGAGGAAACATAGAGGCGTTAAGACACTCCGTTCCTCACTTTCCGCCGAATTCTGAAGGACTTAACTCAAACCGCGTTTTGCCTCTACAACAGAGCGAGGAAATGAAAACACACATTTAATTATTTGATTCCTCGAGCGGGGATCGAACCCACGACTAGTCGCGTTTACAGTCACACTTTGTGCTCCTGCGCCACTACAGGCCTCACGATATTTTCTCTTAAAATATTCCACTCATTTGTACCAAGTCAAAGTAAAATGTAATAAATGAACAGACGAGGATGCTGGTTAAAAGTATGGGAAATATGAGAGGGATGTGATGTGAGCAAACTAAATAAACATTTACTTGTGAACTTACAATATAAGTTCAAAACTTTATAGTAACAGATTTAGTCTGTAATATTAATGTCTGTTTAGTAGATATATATGTACATTTGGCTCTAATTATAGAGTTAGATGTCCTTATATGTCATGTTTATAGGCTATTTATATGAAAATATTATTTACTTCATGTTTTATTACACCAAGAAAATTATACATCTTATAAAAAATAATAATAGGAAATATATTTTTGGTGTAAAAGAGGCCATATCAATACAGGTTATCACTCTCGGTCAACCTTTAGATAAAAAAGATTCGAGAGACAAGAGAAAAGAAAGTGCAACCACTTTCTTTACGACTTCTCTTCTCTCTCGAATCTTTTGTAGAATAAATTATTTATAGTTATCTATAATCTTATAAAATAAATATATCTTAGAAAATAAATTTATTTTTTTTTCATTCTGATTACACCTAAACTATCAAATTTATTGTGTCAAATTATATTTTTTTTCTCACTATTTGTTACCAACATAAAAAGATTTGAAAGTAAAATATATATAATAATATGTTTATTATTACTAATAGAATATTTATTTATACATGGTTATTACAATTAACGATCAATGTCTTCTAGATTTTCATAAGTTATTGAAAGAGTAATAAATTGTCGTACAAGGTTAAATAATAAGCAACTAGAACTATGTATATTGCTCAACAGGAACACTTTACATAGTATATATTATAGTATAAAAAATAAATAATAATTAATCAGCTTCACGCTGTATCCCGCACATAGCAGGGTAGGCAGAGAGAACCTAGTGTTAGGAAACTCCATTCCTCATTTTCAGCGGATTTCTGGAGGTATTGCGTGTTAAGAGACGGGACTCAACGCCGCGCCTTGTTTCGATATCAGAGCGAAGAAATTACAATATACATTTAAATAAATTCTTTATAACAATATTAATTTAAATATTATATATCATTTCCTCGCGTGGAGATCGAACCCACGACCAATCACGTTCACAGTTCCACACTTTTATGCCCAAAAAAAATACAATATAGTGCTCTATGTATTTCTTTTATTCTGATTATAAAGAAGATGATTTAATGTATACCTAATCGAATTACGAAGATAACTTATTTTCATTGGGATAGGTCGCATTTTATCTGTTATCTATAATCTATATGGATTAAATCATTATCTGACGTAGCACTTTCGCCATTAATGAAGGAAACGAAGCCGATATTATGTCAATTTCTAGCATATACTCTATAATATAAAACAACGAGTGGTGGCTCCATTAAAATATTTTATAAAGCATTTTAAACAAATCTGCCCTTGATCGTAAACAGATATTAGATAATATTCCTTATCTGTATCTACTATTTTATGTATCAATGTCTTTTTTTAAATTAAATATTATTGAAAATATTATAATTTAAAGCGATATCTAGTTTAAAATCACGTTAGATAAATCCTTGAAAAAAGTAATTATTGAACAGGTAATAGTAAATTAATTAAGCGCGGCGTTGAGTTCTGCCACTCAACACGCAATGCCTCCAGAATTCGGCAGAAATTGGGGAACGGAGTGTCTTAACACTAGATTCCCTCTGCCTACCCTGCTGTGTGCGGGATACAGCGTGAAGCTGATTTATTTCTATTTAATAGTAAATTTGGTACATTGTATTGAACTAAAAAATTAACAAAGTTACTAGAAAACTTACTGTAAGTACTCGAAACCGATGTTTGTGGGACAACAATAAATATTTACAATGTAAAATGTTCGCATCCGTCCGTCGCCGCAGTAAGCTGAGGCGCGATCTAATCAACGACAATCAATATAACATATAAACATCTTTTGTTGACGCACCAGTCTGTGCTCATATTACTTCTTGAGGTACATTGGGGTACCTACCTTCCCCTACCTTTTTAAGTAGGGGTTTTTGATGTGTTGTAACAGTAGGTACCTATAATAAAAAAAAATCTCAGCTTTAGTTTACCCTAAATTAATGTTATATGACGTTAATTATAGATGATCAAATGCTGCATTGCTCTAAATTTACTAAATACATGTAAAAACAACGAATTTTGCATTTGACTCTTGTAAATTCATGTTAGTTTTTTTTAATCATGACAAAATAGATCATGAAGAGTGAGTGAGTTCTTTTCTTTTTTTCTTCTTTTTTTTCTTGTTTTAGTGATAGAGTCTATAAAAGAGTTTTTTTTACCGATTTTGCTCACCTAATTTATAAAAAATACCATGTTTCGTTATCGGAGCTTGTGACGACCACTGATCGCCAAGTCCAAGTCTTGCCCCCATCACCGATAGTACCCTAACGTAAGTACTACATGTTTAGAAATTTCTCAACATTCTTCTGTTAAAAAAAAGTATACACACATACAAAAAATATATACATATACATATATGCTTTAAATAAATTAAAAAAGGATTCGCTGAGTAAACCAACTCTTTAATTTATAAAAGTATCAGTATATAGTAACTTAGTTCCCATACATTTTAAATATTACAAATTTACATTACCACCGAGCGGTATTCAAACCCACAATCATCTCGACCCGACGTTGCCTACTGTGCTATAGTAAAGTAACAATTAGCTTTTATTCAAAATATTTCACCTCATCCACTTATTTCACTGTGAAATTCTTCACAAAGGAAATGCCAATTGGAAACATTCATGTTATGGTGATAGGCGCTCGACGAAAGTACAGTACCATCGTATTTTATATATCTATTTCTAAAGGCATATCTTTTTATAGAAAATAATGATAGAATATAAAAAATAACATATAATATCAGAATTATAGTGTTATATAACAATTTAATTAGCTTAATAGTAGGTATTATTAACACTTTACTAGTAAAAAAAATGTTATCTAATTTTTTATTTATTATGTCTTTAATTATGTAAATAAATTATTATTTCAATATGAATTAACAATATTAGTATTCTGTGGCACAGCGTGTGACTGTAAACGCGTCGGTTGTGTGTTCGAATCCCGTTCGGGTAGTGAGATATTTTCAA
This sequence comes from Heliconius hermathena, assembly GCA_013403705.1. Classification (NCBI taxonomy): domain Eukaryota; kingdom Metazoa; phylum Arthropoda; class Insecta; order Lepidoptera; family Nymphalidae; genus Heliconius; species Heliconius hermathena. The sequence continues at coordinate 127,392 of JAAIXJ010000531.1, read as the reverse complement.
TTCTTCGTACCGGCAATAAGACACACAATGTCTTGAAATTTACGGGTCTTACATTAGGTTCCCTCTGCCTACTCTTACAAAAAATATATTTTAAGTTACTTTATATTATTGAAAACAAATACGATTGTAAACATCAATATCTTTGTATATGTAACGATTGCAAAGTGACTGTAAAATTATGTAAATTATTAAGTAAGTATACATATGTAAATGTATGAATATTGACGACTAGGAAACATAATTGGAATTATTTAATTTTGAGCACTTACTACTATGATATCATTGTTTTTCAAAGGAAAAAATTTAAGCTGATATTTTCGTGTACACAATATGTTCATACCTAACTAAGTCCGAATAACATAATGTTTTAAGTTTGTTTTCCGATAAGAACATTTTGAAAAGCAAACCGTTTCCTAGTACCTATCAATGTCACAGTATCTGGACAGAAGACGGGTGGATTAACGGTTGTTTTGGAAATAAACAAAATTGACACCACAGCAGCAAAAACATGGTTGGTTATCTTGAATCTGTTGTTGAAATAAAATTTATTATGTAATTTTGCTCATATTGTAATTATATAATATTAATAGGATTGTTATACATATATAGCTATAGTTAGGTATAATTAGGAAATACAGGTGATAGCTCTTATTATTTATATTTATTACATAATTTTCATCATTATATATCCTATCCTACTAATATTATAAATGTGAAAGTTTGTAAGGATGCATGTTTGTTTCACTTTCACGCAAAATCTACTGAACAGATTTAAATGAAATTTTACACGAATATAGCTTATACATCAGAACAACACATAGGCAACAATTTATGTAAAATTTGTTTATGATTGGTCTAAAATATAGCAATAAGTTTAAGCGGGCGAAGTCGCGTTTGGGTCGCTAGTAATTACTAAATAAATTTTTGTTACATGATAATTTTCTAAGCGATCTTATCAATCGATTTCGTTTGTTTCCTTTAAACTTAACATTACGATATGACTGTTTACGCCAATTATATCAATATTCAAATCTATATCCGGATAAGATAATGGTGAAGTACGGTTTTTGTTATGTCTATCTAAATAAAAGTACTTCGTGCACTTGAAATGGTTTTAATTAAATAGTTATGTGTCCGATTCATACATTGTTTATGTACTTATACATTATATTGATGAATTTCTCAAATATTTTCAATTGCCGTTCCGTTCTCCTTTTTCTAGTCGTTTCAATTATATTGTGGAGTTGAATACTATACTCTTTGTAACGACGTCGGGTAAGCAAATATATTGTACACTAGTGATCCGCTTGCGACTTCGTCCGTTTGAAAGTGATAACTTTTTTACTTATGAACCATTTTACACAAAACAAAAACTAAATGTTAAATCAAATTCAACACAATACAATAGGGAAAACTGTACTTAAATCGGTTAAGTCGTTTCTGAGATTAACGTGTCAAACGCATAGACGAACAGATAAACGGACAAATTATAAAAAATAATGTTTTGGGTTCTACTCCGATGATAAATGCCACCAATAGTAGTTTTTTTAAATACCTTCCGTATGTAGATTACGATCAGTTACATTCTTATATATGTATACATATAGATATAGGTATAAGTACACAGACAAGGTGTACAGACCGACAGATAGACTCTTCCCAACGCCGCGATGGCGTCACCTAATAAAATAGTGGCAAAATAAATCCCAATGTGATTTATCTAGGTCGGTCGCACACTCAAAAGTGAGTAATAAAGTAATAAACGTACGTTTTTTATTGCTTATTAAATGCTACCGCTATAAATATAATCTGTATGATTTCATATCCTAAGTGTATTTTTTTTTACTCAGGTGCAAGTCAAACAATGAGTCCATTTTGTCTCGGATTCTTGTACAATTGCTCGACGTGTGTGTGTCAATGTTTATCGTCAAAGAAATAAAATATTTCTAAGAAATTATATTATTTCGTAAATTAAATAACACACTAATAATGTTGGGTTTTCCTTGTTTGTTTTACAGCTAACAAACTGGTTAAATGCGTATTTATATTTTGTTTTTAATATTTATTTCGCAGGGTGTTCATAGAGTACGTAGTAGATACACGATGAAGCTTCATAAATNGAGTAATATTTTCTTCGACATAAACGTGTGTCAAGTATGTACAGAAAATCTGTTTATTTCTCGATAGTAATTAATCGTATTATATTATATATATTATATTTGCTGTAATCTTCAGAGATTTTGCAAACAACATGGAGAAAATTCTTAATAATCATCATTTTTTTAATATCTTGTTGTTTTGCGGTAAATGCAATAGGAATAGTGAGTTCGATTCCCACTCGAGGTAATATTTTTTTATTTCAGTTCTTTGCTCTGGTAACGATTTCCACCACTCAACACGCAATGCCTCCGGAATTCGGCGGTAAATTGGAACGTAGTCTCTTAACTCTAGAATTTCGATACACTGTTATGTGCAGGATACGCCGTGAAGTGAAAAAAAATATTTGAAATCTTAGCACGCGGTTTTCCATTTCCCACACGTTCAAATTCGTTTAGATACGCGATACATGCATCTGGATGGTGACAGACATACATTTTATTCTTACAGATTAAAAACTATAAAAAAAATATTCACTGACGCAGAATGCAGTATACAGAAAACAGTATATATTTAACAAACAATACGCTAGCCAAATGTACTCAAACGGACGAGCGACTAGTCGTCGACTATCGCTAAAATATAAAGGTATTTATGTAAAAACAATTGGATTATATCCAATCTTAGTCTGCGTGACATACGAATTTACATAAGTTCGTCATACTCGTACATCTTGTACGCTGAGAATTGAGATGCCACTAATGTAGCTTTTTAGGATGCGCGTGCGCAAGCTTGCGTTTATACACTGTACATACTTTACAATACCATAGAAGTAAAAAGTAGAAGCTCGATCGCAATTTAAAAAAAACGGTTAAGCGCGAGTCGGATTCCCCTTAGCCGCTTTCGTACTAATTTCAGGATTATAGGAAAGTTTAATTTATAAAAGTTTCCGTACATTTGCACTAATTTTGTATAAAATTTAATATAAGTTTGTAATGTTTTTTCTATGACAGACCTATTTTTTTCATTATTTGTATTACAATATTAATTAATAATAATAATAATAAAAAATATCTTTCAATAAATATCGTGTCACAATGATTGTGTAAAAATCAGCTTCATGCTGTATCCCGCACACAGCAGGGTAGGAACCTAGTGTTATGACACTCTTTCTTCACTTTTCGCCGAAGTCTAGAGGCGCTTCGCCTCGACACCAGAGAGAAGAAATGAAAATGTTAAATATTTAATTTCCCCGAGTGAGGAATCCAACCCACTTCCCGTCGCGTCTACAGTCACACGCTAGTGCCCCTGCACCACTACTGGCCTCTATTATCTTTTATTTGTAAGATGAAAACTAATATCTATAAAACATTGATTTGATGATCGAGGGTAATCATGCGTCTCTATTGTAATACAATAAGAACAGCTTTAAATCGATTAAGCATGATAAGTCATTACTTTTTGTATTCACGAGAAAAACCATTTACTCATACATACATACATACATACATACTCCGCTGTTAATGATAGTCATAGAAAATTATATGAATATGTGCGCATATATGCATTAGTATCTCTGATAGTTTGTAATTATATATAATGTGATGTCAATTATATATTTCTGATGGACAGTTAAATCATATAATTTATTTCAATAAATGTTTCTTCATAACAATAGTATTTATTATAAGAAGCTTAAATAGTTGGCGCGTGTGATTGCTAACTCGACAAGTTGTAGGTTCGATTCCCACTCGAGCAAAATGAAATATTTAATATTTTAATTTCTTCACTCTGGTGTAGAGGCAAAGCGCGGCGTTAAGTTCCGCCACTCAACACGCAATGCATAAACAATTCGGTGGTAAATCGGAAACGGAAGCTGAAAGAAAAAAACACAATTTGTAAAATTTCATGTTTTACGAACAGTTTAGAATTTCCTTTTACAACAACTGAGTTTGTAGACTGCATTTGCTTTGTCCCCTTTAGCGGCTTACGTCCACTATTGTCACCTGTGGGCTGTGGGGATGGCAACTGTACTAACACATGTACTTTAAATTTTTAGTATTTATTTGCTCTCAAATAAGAAAATATTTTCCTATTTTCTATTTTGCTCTGCTCGTCAGTGTATTTTACCTAGTTATGTCACATTATAATTTTTATTAATCGCCTATATTGTGTATATATGTATATAGCATATAATAAAACAAAATTACTGTAAAGTATTGTTCGCGCAGTTGGTTTTAATATAGGTTTTCACTTATAGACCGATTGATTCGAGGGTATATAATATGCTTATTAATTATATAACAGTAAAGCGAAGAAAATCGTAAAAGAAACATATTTATATTTTTTCACGGTTATTCACGTGTGCTCGTTAAACCTTGCGAGATAGATTAGAATAATCTTACTAAGGAATTGTATATCTTAAAAAAGTTCTATAAATATAGTCCGCTAAGCTAGTAAAGTCAGTATTGTAACAGTATGTTTCTTGTTATATGATGAAATGAAAATATAATATAAAATAACGTATTTTTAAATATCGTATTCTACGGAAGTCGTTCGTGTATTAGAATAATAGCATCCCGAGCGTCGGTAGCGTTGCCGGTATACATGTAGGTGGCAGCAGTCGACTCAAATTCTTAAGTACTACGGTACTATTAAATATGATGCACTGAAAGACTAGTATCAAATACATATATATAATAATATTGTAACTGGTCGCTGTCTGTACATGGAAAATGTGAAAATTTATTATTGAGGATATTTATCAATATAACCTAAAAACAAGGATTTATAAAAATTACATGTGTTTCTTTGTTTGCAAATCTCAATAACGGGTTAACCGATCAAAATTAAGTTTTCCCTATTGTATTTTGGAAAATTTCTCCTAACATTATAGTTGAGAGGAAATTTCAAAAATTGAAGTATTAGTTTTCCAATATTGAAGTATTAGTGTTTTCCAAAATTGAAGTATTAGGGTTTGGTTTATTTAAATTGGTTCATAAACAAGAAAAAAGTTATATCAATATAAAGTATTTTTTTGAATTGACTAAAACTTTTTTCAACATATGGTTATTATCTTTTGAATAATAATGTTATTACAACATAATTCAGCTGAGTTAATAAGTAACTGTGTAGTTATAGCGCGCGAAACAGCGGGTCGCTCGAACCAACGACTTACATTGATTTCACAAATCAATCAACACCAATCTAATACAATCTTAATATAAACACGTGTAACAAGTACCTTCGGAAAGATCACAATTTCAATGATGACTTGTGGGTTTGGGCTTTCTCCCTTTTCTTATAAAGAACGTTATATAGTGAACAGTTATAATGGAGAAGGTAGGCTGCGCTCTTGTCTTTGGAAGAGCTGTGAGTTATATCAATGCAAGGTTGTCGAGATTTCCTTCTGATGGCAAAACTATAATTGGAAAGATTACCTTCTAAAGCCCAGTCATAGCGCAGGGGCATAAAGTGTAACTGTAAACGCGGCTGTTTGTGGGTTCGATTCCACCTCAAGTAAATGAAATATTTAATATTTCCATTTTTGTTCGCTCTGGTGTCGAGACAAAGCGCGGCGTCCGCCACTAAACACGCAATGCCTCCAGAATTCGGCGGAAAATGGGGAACAGCGTCATAACACTAGGATTCTTCTGCCTACTCTGCTGTATGCGGGATAAAGCGTAACATTAAAAGAAAGATTACTTTTTAATTGCTTAATATAAAATTCATGTGTTGCAAATTAACTTTTTCAACACTATTTATTACCTCTGAATATCTAAAGATTTATGAGTTATTTACGGTCATAACTATAAAAAAGTTTTAACCACTAGACACATTACGAGTCAAAGCATTATTCAATAAATCTTTATTTTAAAGGAGAACAGTGACATTATGTCTTGCGGGTAGCCCGCGTGAAGATTTTATGTTTTCTATATATATTGTAAATAATATTGGGTTTACATATATTTTCGATATGATAAAACTTATACAATTAAATACGTTGTGCAATATGTACTTTATGCATAATTATTATAATAGCGTATAAATTAAAATGTAATTAATACCTTAGAAGTTGTCAGAGATTTAAAATATATGTACTCAGCCGAGATCGCTGCACTTTAGAGAGTAACCTCTAAGGAATAGTCTCATGGAAAAACTACTTTAAACATTGTATAATTATAAAGATATCCTGTAGTATTACCATTTTATTAATTATTAACCTCACAGCGTTCTCCGGCTTCGTATAGGTACAACATTAAGCTTACGAATCTGAGAGCATAAGTTTTTTTTTAAATTTGAGAAATTTATTTCTTAGCCGTAGATGGTATAAATACTGTAAAAAATTCTAATTGTTTCTCGATATGGCTTAGAAATATTGAATATTACTTCTTTTATTATAAAAATGCATTTAAAAATGCATTTAAAATTTCAAAATCTTTGCTTTGCCTCTTTTTGTGTAATCTGTGGACTATAAATCAAAGTAGAATTGACATTCAAATTTATTGGAAATCTGGTGCTGCCAATTGTTATGTGAGGTAATTCTCATTATAACACTAAAGTGTGATATGGCGTTTGCTTACTGATTTTAAAATCCAGCTCTTTTTTACAATAGTATATACCTACTTTATATTGTTTCATATAATATTAAATGCTGTAATTGCTTTATATTAAAAAAAATCAGCTTCACGCCGTATCCTGCACACAGCAGGGTTGGCAGAGGGAACCTAATGTTAAGACACTTCGTTTCCCACTTTCCGGAGGAATAGCCTAATTCTGGAGGCATTGCGTTGTGAGTGGCGGAACTCAACGCCGTCCTTTGCCTCGACACCAGAGCGAAGAAATGGAAATATAAATTTAAGTAAATATTCCATTTCCTCGAGCGCGGATCGAAGCCAAAACCAGTCGGTTCACAGTAACACTTTGTCCCCTGCGCCATGACTGGCGACTATATTTTAAACTACTAAAAAAGAAATTACTTTTAATTAGACTTTTAATTAAAATAGTTGTATTTATCTATTTAGAAAAGAATAAATACAACATTCATAAGGCCACATGAAAGACAAAATTAAATCGTTATAATAGAAACAAATACTTCCGATATTAAAATATATTTGTAAAAGATAATGAACTTTCTAAATTATATTAAATTATTTATTGATTTCTTAAATACCGTTGTATTTCCTACCACATTTGTGTTTTTTTTTGTCAATGTTATAATATTGTTTTCATAATATAATTTAATTGTGAGTAGTATATATTTATTTATATATTTATATATGTATGTATGTATGTATGTATGTATAATATGTATGTATGTATGTATGTATTCATATATAACTAGATATCGACTCTGTACACACATCACTTCTCTTTTCAGACAATATATTCTCTCCTCAAAAGGATGACTGTAAGAGATCGCTCTCTTAGCGTCTAAATATTAATACATGTATATATGTTTTGTCTTTCTATTGTACAATGAAGAGTACTTTATTTTATTTATTTATTGTTTTGTTTATTTCTAACTGCTTTATGATATTTTTTCACATGAATATGTGAAATTAGCATCTATTATGTATGTCTGTCGATACGTTCAAATCACGTCACGAAGAAGCATAATAGACAGTAGAAAAAAAAATCCTATTGAAATTTGCTACGCAGTACGTTTTGAACTAAATAGCAAAAATTATAGGTTCTGCTTTCACGCTGTGCCAGACATGCTCTCGATCTAATCTTTTATATAATACTTTTGCTTACATTTATACCGTCGCTTACGTGGTTCATTGCGAATGCCTCTTACAAACGTATGATTCATAAAAATAATATTAATAAAGCTTTTTTTTTAATTTGAAGGAATGTAAAAATATTGATTATCATACTAACTACTAGCCAATCGTTGCACAGGGGCACAGGCGTGTGACTGTAACCACTACAGGTTGTGGGTTCGTTCCCCGCTCGAGGAAATGAAATATTTCATATTTTCATTTCTTCGCTGGTGCGTCGACGCAAAGCAGACTCTGGCGGCGAGTGGGAAGCGGAGTGTATGAACACTCTGGTCACACTATTGCACTACTGGCAAAACATATTACGTGTCTTATGTTACATTGTCGCAAATCGATTGTTATGTTTAGCCAAAACGTTGTGGATTTTAAATGTTTGGTGCAAAATGTCGACGCAACACGCTTGACGCTTACGTCGAACACGGTGACAGTGGACATTTCTGGCGCTCTCGCCTCAAATTAATTTATTTTTACAACTGTCCCCGTATCCTTGAACATTGAAATTTTCTTAAAGAATAAGAAAATTTTAACACTTTTTTTTTAAATTGCAAAATTTTCTGAATTTTGTAAGTTTTACGTTATAGTCACATATCTCATTGATATAGAAAGATTCCCTCTTTCATGGTCGATCGTTGTGTTATCGATTTCTTTATCTGCTCTATCATATATATACTTGAAACTAAAGAACGACGAAAAAGTATTTACCCTCGATAAGATTTTTATCAAATATATTTTCTTAGTCCCTGTTATTATATTACATAAATGTATTGCGGCGTTGAGTTCCGTCACTTAACACGCAATGCATCCAGAATTTGGCAGAAGTGTGGAACGGAAGTGTCTTAATGGGTACGGAATGTCTTAGCACTAGGTGTCCAGGTTCCCTCTGCCAACGCAGCTATGTGCAGGATACAGAGTGAAGCTAAAAAAAATAAATAATATAACTATATTAACAATAGTATAAATATTAGTAAGTACTTAACAAACTGGTTTGTATTCTTCAACAGCCCTGAGTCTCAATGGACTTGCTCCAATTAGCGGTGGCCGTGGTGATGCTTCACCATGGTCTTTTTATGGATTATTAAGCCTTTTTGTGGAACGTGAGCTACTCAGTTTGAGTCCATTGAAGTTTGAGTACCTTCGTAAATTAAATACCATTTTTTACATGTTCTAATGACTTGATGGAATAGAATGGCATGGAATATTTAGCTTCCAAACTAAATGCAGTTTTGTTTCGGTAATTCTGCATAAACTGTAATATATTTTTAATTAGTTAAGTTATTTATGGCCGCCCTTTTTGCTTTGGTACCAGAGCGAAGAAATTAAGATAAAATAACAATTTATTCGAGGCCAGTCGTGGCGCAGTGGCACAAAGTGTGACTGTAAAACTGACTAGTTGTTGGTTCTATCCCCACTGGAGGAGATGAAATATTTACTTAATTTTATGTTTCCATTTTTTTCGCTCTGGTGTCGAGGGAAAGCGCGGCGTCGAGTTCTGCCACTCAACACGCAATGCCTCCAGAATTCGGCAGAAAGTGGAGAACGGAGTGTCTTAACATTAGGTTCCCTCTGCCTACCCTGCTACGTGCGGGATACAGCGGGAAGCTGATTTATTTTAACAATTTATTCCTTCGAGTTCGAATGGAACCCACAACCTGTAGCGTTTACAGACACACGCTTGTGTGGGGCAGAGGGGCTTGTGCCCCTGCGCCACGATTGACCTGTATGTTGATATCATTTTGATAGAAATACTAATAGGTTCTGGGAACTCTGCTTTCTACGAGTACTTGCTGCAAGTTTCAACCTCAACAGCCTATAAACAATGAAAAAAATTAAAAATATATGATCAGTGACAACATAGCAGGAATGTAGGCCATCGTTAATTATATCAAATCTATGTAATATAGCAACGTCGCGAGAACGAGACAGTTCTAATCTGTAAAGCATTTGTTATATTACTAGTGTCCGCCCGCAGCTCCGTTCCAAAGCTAGGGACATTGCTGGTTGAATGTTGGAACCGAACGCCGCGTTTTGTTTCACAGGAACGGAGTATAGTACACTATTTAATATAACCATTCGCCCGGGAGGAAATCAAACATACAACATATCACTTTTTTCGCATATATATATATATATATATATATATATATATATATATATGNTATATATATATATATATATATATATATATATATATATATATATATATATATATATATATATATATATATATATATATATATATATATATATATATATATATATATATATATATATATATATATATATATATATATATATATATATATATATATATATATATATATATATATATATATATATATATATATATATATATATATATATATATATATATATATATATATATATATATATATATATATATATATATATATATATATATATATATATATATATATATATATATATATATATATATATATATATATATATATATATATATATATATATATATATATATATATATATATATATATATATATATATATATATATATATATATATATATATATATATATATATATATATATATATATATATATATATATATATATATATATATATATATATATATATATATATATATATATATATATATATATATATATATATATATATATATATATATATATATATATATATATATATATATATATATATATATATATATATATATATATATATATATATATATATATATATATATATATATATATATATATATATATATATATATATATATATATATATATATATATATATATATATATATATATATATATATATATATATATATATATATATATATATATATATATATATATATATATATATATATATATATATATATATATATATATATATATATATATATATATATATATATATATATATATATATATATATATATATATATATATATATATATATATATATATATATATATATATATATATATATATATATATATATATATATATATATATATATATATATATATATATATATATATATATATATATATATATATATATATATATATATATATATATATATATATATATATATATATATATATATATATATATATATATATATATATATATATATATATATATATATATATATATATATATATATATATATATATATATATATATATATATATATATATATATATATATATATATATATATATATATATATATATATATATATATATATATATATATATATATATATATATATATATATATATATATATATATATATATATATATATATATATATATATATATATATATATATATATATATATATATATATATATATATATATATATATATATATATATATATATATATATATATATATATATATATATATATATATATATATATATATATATATATATATATATATATATATATATATATATATATATATATATATATATATATATATATATATATATATATATATATATATATATATATATATATATATATATATAACATTAAAAAATTAGAAGGCATACGAATATTAATAAAGAACCGAAAACGCAGGTAGTTACAGTCCGCGAGGTCTAATCAAAAAAAAAATCTCAAAAGTTTAATTCTGGTTTTATATTTATAATCACATACACAAATGCAAAGCTCAGTTTGTCTCGCGAACTATAGGTGTGTTTTTGTGAGATTGACTTCATATAGTAACGAGTGTGTCGAAATATCCGAACGTTGATTATTAATATGGCCAAAATAAAGTGAAAAAGGCAGGTACCAAGCTCTTTGACCTTGACTCCGATATTATATACGGCTCTGTGTTTTATTGCTTCGTGTTGAATAAGCTTACATCTTTTACGAATACAAGATACTATACAATATGGTATAAACCCCTCGGATAATTATTTCTTTGTCGTAATATAACAAGTTTGGCTTGAAACAGCTGTCGGCGGCAAATTTTAAAGGGAATCAGACGGGGCTGTCGTCCGGCCGTGACCGTGACCTTTCTACAATGTTTTGACACTTTGGCTGCTCAAATAGTTACGCTTATATTTTTTAGGTTAATATTCAATTTAATATATAATAATATTATATTGTTCTATTCAAATGCTTAAATGTTTAAAAGTTTAGTTTTAATAAGTTAAAAATATCTTTTCCGGTTAATATGCAAAGCAGTTTGTGTAAACTGAATATAAATAGATACGTTACAGACTCACACGTGGTAGGGAAGATACCAATGGCCGTTACCTAAATAATGTAAATAAATATAACAAAGTAGTTACATATTTTTTTTTATATGCAATACAATGAATGTTTAGGTATGTGAAGATAAAACTATAGTTGAAATGAGAAAACTGTTGTTATTTAATTTTACTATTGGCTATAAAATTTTACTATATAACCTGATGACGATCTTGACCAACGACTTATTTATAACTTGCTTTACAAACACATTGCTGACTATAGATATTAATATTATAATATTTAAAAATATATAATTAATAAATCTAATATCTTTAGACACCAATTTGTTTTAAAGATTTATTATAGACTTTATTTTTACATTTTTTTATTAAAGAAATACAGATAATATACATATAATAATCAGCTTCACGCTATATCTCCCACATCTGCTATGTGGGAGATATAGCGTTAGGCAGAGGGAACCTAACATTAAAACACAACGGAGAAATGTTAAGAATATTGTAGAAATAAAAAAATATATTGTTTTGGGTCCTATTGCTTTGATAAACATCCCTGTAATAGTTTCATATATCTTCTCATATATATCTTCCATACATAGACAGCGATCAGTGACATTTCTATTATATGTATAGATTTTTATACGCTTTATATATAATATTTTTTTTTGTAAATATTTTTCTCATTACTAAACAAGAACATGGAATCTAGACTAAGGTGGTCCAGCGACGGAGTTGTTAGATACATATCGTGTGTTCTACTTTCAAATATCACCTTAAATAAAGTCCAAAGTATAGTATTTAATATAAACAAAAATGCGGGCAGAAATATATAGATATATTTTTTAAGTAAACCGTATTTAGGCCGTTGTGGCGCAGAGGTATAAACGAGCGACTGTAACGTGATGATTGTGGATTCGATTCAGTATTATGAATTGATATTTATTAATATTTAAATTTCTTCGTTAATACTTTAAGCGCAACTGTTTGTCGTTCGCCACTTTCTTTTCGAAGCATTGCGTGTTGAGTGGCGGAACTCAACACCGCGCTTTGCCTCGACACCAGAACGAAGAAACTGGAAATATAAATGATAAATGTTAATATTTTTTTTTATTATTCGAGCGGGGATGGAACCAACAACTAGTTGCGTTTAAAGTCACACACCTGTGCCCCTGCGCCACGACTGGCCTCTTGGAAAAAACCTTAGATATTGAAAATATGCTTAAAATTTTGTTTTATTGATACGAGCTATATTTATACACAAAAAATATAATACGCCATTTCCTCTTTGTGACCCTGAAATGAAACTTGTAGTACAAGTTATAAAAATTACTAATATATATATATATATATATATANATATATATACATGATATAAGTTTGTATGTATGTATATTAGCTAAATACTCGTGTAGATTTAAATATTGCATTTTTTAGGAGTGCGATGTTTGGATACGTCTTGGATTTATCACAACTTGTTATTATGACATGGTTTTTTTTATTTATGTTGTCTGTGTTGTTTTTCATTTTTAATAATAAACATTTGAAACATTTGTTTTTTTTTAATATGGTTTATATACATCAGTTATTTTTTATGTTGGTTTATTCCTATAATCATCATATCCCGAATGAACACGGCACTTGACACCTATGTAAAACTCACTTACTTTCAATTTGAATTTGATTGACTTAAACGACTCATTATTCAAAATTGAACTTGGCTTTCATTTCACGTTTGTGTTTTTGATGGGATTTTCAACTGCCTAAAACGTGAGGTAGCCTATTGTATTTACACTGCCTTAAGCGTATTGTTACAGAGTAATAAACGCATCGTATGACACTCTCACAGAGCTGAAACAGATGGTAGAGAGCAAATTGGTAGAGTAAGATTTTTTTTGGTTGCCTAACGAAAATTAAAAAAAATAATTAAATTAGCTTCACGCTGTATCCCGCACACAGCAGGGTAGCCAGAGGGAACCTAGTGTTAAGACACTCCGTTCCCCACTTTCTGCCGAATTCTGGAGACATTGCGTATTGAGTGGCAGAACTCAACGCAGCGCTTAACCTCGACACCAGAGCGAAGAAATGGAAATATAAATTTAAGTAAATATTTCATCTCCTCGAGTGGGGATCGAACCCACAACCAGTCGGTTTTATAGTCACACCTCGTACCGCTGCACACCGACTGGCCTAACGAAAAATATTAGGGAAATATTAGTATATTGATTTTCTCCACTAAACCAATAACGAGTTAATACGTGAAAGCGCGGTGAACGAAATGTCTTAACACTAGGTTCTCTCTCCTCTGCTATATATATATGTGACATATCGCGTAGAGTTATTAAAAATAAACCGGTTAAGTGTGAGTCGGACTTGCTTCTATACTATAATTTCAGCATTGTAGGCCAACTGAAAGTATCATTTATAAAAAAGGACGCTTAACTTTGCGGGCTTATGCACTTATTTTCTATTAAATGAACTACAAATATAAGTTTGTAATGTTAATTTTTTTATTAAATACCTGCGTACAATACTACTAATAAAATACCTACAATAATTTTCACTTTTCGGATTTTTTCCTTTATTTATATTATAAGTCCTCATTTCTTGTCAAATTTCATGACTACAGATCCACGGGAAGAACTCTATTGGTTTTTGGGTAAGCGGCGAATTTCATACAAAATGCAGCAATGACGGACGGACAGACGGACAACAGAATGATATAAGGATTCCGTTTTACCTTTGGAAGTACGGAACCCTAAAAAAATGTTAATCTAGAACTAAACATGTGAGCATTTGGGGCTCAATTGAAAATAAATAAGCAACAAAATATTACTTATACGTTATTACAGACCATACGGTGCCCTCGTGGGGTCACGGTCCCGGACAATGTACCGTCAGGATGGAACTGTGTTTGTGCGATGTGCAACAGGTCTATTCTGTGATATAAATTATTATTTCTTAATATATTCATTTCTTCGCTCTGGCAGCAAACCAAAAGCCCGGCGTTGAACGCCGTCACTCAACACGCAATGCCTCGAAAACTTCGGGGGAAAGTGGGGAAGTAAGCGTTTTCACACTAGATTTCCTCTGTCTACCCTGCTATTCGCGGGATACAGCGTGAAGCAGAAAAAGAAATAAAAAGTATTATTTTAAAATGTTATTTATACGTATAAGTGTTTATCTGATCATTAATCTATACAACAAACTTCAAACACTACCATTTTATTACATTGGTTTCAACCCTGGCTGTAGTTTGATGAAAACCCCTTTTGGAATTGCGCTTCGTACATCCGTTTTGTTAATAAACCCTCGTTTGTGTATATTTGCTTCTGCGGGTGCACCCGCTAGTTATACATACATATACTGTTAAAGTTAGACATTTTAGCATTTATTTCTTTTACAGGTTAAACTAAAACAAAATAAAATTTCAGATCAGCTTCACACTGTATCAAGTATTTCATCTCCTCGAGTGGGGATCGAACCCCCAACCAGTGGGTTTTACAGTCACACTTTGTGTCACTGCGCCACGACTGGCGAAACCGACTACTGAAACTTAAACAAATGCTACATTTTCATCTAATTATGAAACGATGAATGTTTTAGAAATTATTTTATAAAACAATAACAATATTGATGTAGTTTATTTTAAGCTTTGATAAAGTATCTACCTACTACTTATGTTATTATATCAGAGCGCTACTTGCTGTTATAAAACTTTTATATAGTATGCAATACTTTTGATAAAATATTTTCTGCTTTACTACTCAACTAAGAAAGTAAAAAAAAATTAGGCATAGAGAACCTAGAACCCACGGTTATATTCGCTCTGTACTGCTATTATAGACGGAATCTAGTATTAAGACATTTTATTTTGGAGTATCAACTCAGTTTTCAAGACATTACCTTTCTTTGTCAGTTTTAAGAGGCGGAACTTAGAGCGGAAAAATGAAAATAAGTCAAATATTATTAAAATAATCCTCCGAGTGAAGAACGAAAACATTGCGTTTACAGCCAGCTTTGTACCGCCGTGTCACGGACGGCCTCGTATATACATATATAGTATATTTACAAATATTTCTATTTTGTTGGGTTCCTATCTGTTTTGTGCCTAAACTGAGGCAACCAGGAAATAAACCATGTTTTGATATTTTTTTTTCTTTTGTATATTTACTCATTATATTCCAAAATGCTTGAACTACTTGAGTAAGTTTCATTTTTTAATATCCTCATTTTGGAAACAAAGCAACGTGACGTTCATAACTTGAACGCAATAAAGTAATAAATCTGATATTAGTTAGATACAATGTGTAGAAAGAATATAACATTTTATGTGACGAAATAGATTTTATGTTAATACAAAAAAAAAGGTGTAAAATATTTTATTTCGTGCATATTATATTGTTATATTCTCAAAAAACTCAGTTCATAGAAAAATAATAAACCATACTTTGAACTAGTAAATAGGTATCCCTTCGTTATATGCTATACTACATAGTTTTTACATGTGATTTCGCCCGCATGGTTAAATGGTAATAACTAAGTTGTGTATGGTACATGACATTATTTTTATGTGGATTTTAAGTACCCGAGGAAGGTCTAACTGCAGTTTCAGTGGGTTACATCGAAACCATGAACAACTTGAACCAGAGATTAGTGCGTTTAACTAACCATTTTTGTTTGCTTTATATTATTAGTATAGATAGGTACATCGTATTTATATCAAATCGACTGTTTTTACCGCATACATTAAGGAGAGTGTGCCCTGGAATTACACAACCTAGTTCCCCCTGCCTCTTTTTACCACCTCCTAGAACCTCTGGAACCTCTAGGAATACAGGTTCACGCCACCCGTACATGGTGGATATCCAAACCAATCAAACGTACGAACGAAATGCTTTGAGGCTAAATTCTTCATTCGATGAGAGATTGGCACTGATTGTCAGCGACTGTAATTCCTATATCACACAATGTAGGGCTCTTCAAAAGTAGACTGAATAGATATCTACTAAGCAAGCGTGCACCACCGTAGACCGCATCAACGCTCATCCGGCTTGATGCGATCAAACGCAAGCCTATGTCAATATAAAATAAAATTGAAAATAGGACCAATGTTAAGAAAGATAAAATATTTTTTGTTCCGAACAACACCTAAAATCTTTTTTGATTCCCTCGCCTCCTTTACACTTTTCAATAAAATCCTCCTACGCATATGTGGGTAACTGTTTAGTTTCCATTTATAAAATAATATGTTATTTATAGTTTGTGGTAAACACCATCAACTCTCCAAATTTGGCTACCGTTACTCTATAGTTGGCAGGTCTGCTTTCCGTCTGTCCTTCTGGCAAGACCATTTTTGTCAAGAGCTCATGGGGGTATTGGAGCACAAGAAAAATTTAATTTCTAAGTAAACGTAATCAAATGATACGAGCATTTATTTTTTATTTTTTTACGAGAACCTCCTGTTCCCAAAGCGGGAACTTACTGTACGAAAAATGAGAAAGTCCGCAAAATTTGAAATTTATAAGCCTTAGGGTACTATACGATATTTTAAATATTCTTTTTTTATATATACTTAGGGTACTATATATAAAAAAATATTTAAAATATCGTCTCGACATACACAAGTAACTCTAACCATGTAATCTAAATAATACAATTTATATATAATGTGAGACCAGTCGTGGCGCAGAGACACAAAGTGTGACTACAAAAACGATTGGTTGTTGGTTCGATACCCATTCGAGGACATTAAATATTGATTTAAATTTATATTTAAATTTTTTCGTTCTGGTATCAAGGCAAAGCGCGGCGTTGAGATCCGCCACTCAACACACAATGCCTCCAGATTTCGGCGGAAAGTGGGGAATGGAGTGTCTTAACACTAAGTTCCCTCTACCTACCCTGTGCGGGATACAGCGAGAAGATGAAAAAAATAATAAAAAAATGTCTTCTTCTTCTTCAGAAACTTAAAGAAAATAAAGACACTACATATATTCAAACATCATTTGGATAAACAGTGTGTTTAATTACAAATACAATATAAAATCAAATCAGCTTCACGCTGTATCCCGCACACAGCAGGATAGGCAGAGGGAACCTAGTGTTAAGACACTCCCTTCCTCACTGAAATTGTTGATTGTATTCAATTATTGTAGGGCACAGACCATAATATATGTAAATGCTATTTCCCCGCCATAGGTTACGAGCGTGCTAAACTACATTATGATTGGTTAGAGCGTTGAGGCGTTAAGAGGTAACGAGCAAACTCACTTTCTGGTTCATGTTATCGTTTTATGGATGTTAGTTTAACTTTTAGATTTTTTTTAGAATAAACGTTTTTAACGTTATTAAAAATTGTATTTTAAATTATTTATTAACATTTTTGCATATCGACAGCGGTGAGTTCTTTAGTAGTTTGGAGACAATGCTAGCCTAGATCAGAATAAAAGAAAAAATAAAATAGAAAGAAAAAAATAGAAAGAACATTGAATACAATTTATATTACATTTTTAGAAGCATTTCATGTTTTCTTTCTTCTTGAATTTTGGATTTTATAAAATTTTGAAGATCTACATTGACATACCCATAACATTCATTATCCCTCAACGAGCATAACCTCAACGAGCTTTCTTTTTAATCTGTTTTTTTTTTACAAATATCAGCGACATATATGCTTTTATATAATTAACTGAGTAATAAGTAATGAGTCGAGGCAATGCGCGGCGTTGAGTTTCGCCACTCAATACGCAATGTCTCCAGAATTCGGCGGAAAGTGGGGAACGAAGTGTCTTAACACTAGGTTCCCTGCTGTGTGCGGGATACAGCGTAAGCTGATTATTTATATTATAAGATTTGTAAATAATTAATCAATATCAATATTCAATATAAATAAAACAAAAGTAAACATAGAAAATTACTGAATCACTTAATTTCGTAGATAATTTTAATTTCTTTGTACATCCAATGAATACAAATTAAAACATTTGATTTTTGACTATAGGGCCAGTCGTGGCGCAGGGACATAGAGTGTGACTGTGCATTGCCTCGACTCATAAAATTAAATAAATTCATTATTTGAAAAATAATCACTAGAGTCACTAGAAAAGTTTTTTGCTTAAGTTTAAATCTTAATAATCCGATGTTTTTATGCGCATCCGAAGATGACAAATATGTATGAGACAAAAAATTTGGAACAAGCACTACATGAGAATGTGAGTCATCAGAACACGTTTTATAATTTTCCATTACAGAAAGGACTCATCTTTGTTGTTTATGTTTTGTTTTCATTATCAATAATACTACACTGTATACCAATAAGAAATAAAAATAAAATGTATTTGTTTCAATCATCATATATTACAAACGTATTCAATAAGTTAATAATTTTGGGCAATATTTAATAAACGAAATAATAAAACAATAAAATTATATTGAAATACATAATAAATATTTATTTTCGTCATCTATTTCTATATATGAGTATGTAATTAGCGAGGCTTAAACTGAGCTTTGCATCTGTGATAGTGTCGCTAAAAGTAGAATTAGAAAAAACTTTTTAAAAATGAAATTGACTATTAGAGTTCAATAAATTCAAACATAAAAAATATAAAAAATATTCTACGCCGGACATTACACACTTATCATTTTTACTGTCGTCTGATGTGTCGTCGTGAGCTAATAATGAATAGTTTCGTTATATCATCAAGCACAACATTGTATCCACGATTTTTTTGCTTTTTCACTGCTTTTTTATATATATTATTCCATTTTTGTACAGTTATACTGCCTTTAATTTTTAGTAAGTTGAACACGAAAATTAAATATTGAAAATTTACATATGCGACGCTGCTATCAGCGTCACATATGTAATTTTAGTTTATTAATAAATTTTCAATATTGTATTTGTATTGTAAATGTAATTTACATACCTAAACATGTTTTAGGTTAAGCAAGGAATGCACCGCGTTTGACAGCTAACGTCACACGAACACTGATGAACACAAATGCAAAGCCCAGCTCATACATCGCGGACTATTAATTATAATTTATAATAAAACAAACAATCATATTAACTCTACATCCGCAACTCTACCAAACGTAAAATGAGCAAAGCTTGTTTATTACTATTTTTTAGTGCTTCTACAGAACTTGTACAATCTCGAACTGATCTTTCTATCTAATTCTATGTTTTTTAACCATTATTTCTTTCCTTAAAGATACGAGTTTCTGTATCGTTTTAATTTTTCAGTATATTCCCTATGTGTCTACCTACACACTTTATTTTTTTATCCTGCATGTATGCAGGAGAACCCAGTGTTAAGACTCCGTTGACCTTGTCGTGGGTTCGATGCCCATTCGGGGAATAAATTATTTTCAGAGTGGAGAAATGAAAATAATTTATTCCCCGAGTGATCATCGAACCCCAATCAGAAAGCTGATAGCCATCAATTCATATATTTATTTACATCATTAATTATTAAATAATATATTATCATAAACATGATATTTAGCGAGGTAAAAAAATGAGAATAAATATTCCATTATTTTTTCTCAAACATTAATCTTAGTAGGCTCAATCTGTTTTTATAATCTGTAAAGCCATGATCATTTCTAACTGAATAAAAATAAAAAATACATACTTATTTATTGAACAATTATTAATGAGAATTGACAGAGAGAGAGAGAGAAAAATGTGGCGTATCAATTTACTTATATTCTGAGAAATGCGAGAGATCCCGCAAGATAGTAATTGGATTTATATAGGGAAATCCACTTAGTTATCATTTATTATTTCGATATATTAATAGAAACATCTACTACGATCGATTTATACCTTTAGTCGATATTAATTCGTTTATTTGTACTGTCCTCGAATAGTTATCAAACTTACAGCAGTAGGTATGTCCACAAGCTTTATATGTCAATATACAAATTCAATATTAAAACCGGAAACTGGTGCAGAACACTTTCTATTCTAATTTTAAATAAAACTATGTTCAAATAT
Source organism: Heliconius hermathena (assembly GCA_013403705.1). Taxonomy (NCBI): domain Eukaryota; kingdom Metazoa; phylum Arthropoda; class Insecta; order Lepidoptera; family Nymphalidae; genus Heliconius; species Heliconius hermathena. The sequence continues at coordinate 106,265 of JAAIXJ010000531.1, read as the reverse complement.
GATATAGAATAAAGCGGCGTCACGGCACGGTATATATTAATTATATAAACTGTACATATAAAACTTGCTCAAAATACGTATTAAATACATACGGACAAAAGTATAACATTTTTTTAATTTTCTGCTTAGGTATTTTTAATATAATATTATGTTATTTTCTATCTATTATTATATTTTTATTTGTTTCCAAAATAAACTTCAATATAAGCCGTTATGCTTAATACTTTGAGCGGCTTAGTGATTCCTCCTTTCCTCCGTTCCTCTTTATAATGAAAATTGTTTATGAAGATGAAAAAATATAAGCTCATTATAGTTTATATCTAAAATTAGATGATATAAGAGATAATGCTTTACATATAAATATTTTATATATATTTATATTTTCATTTCTCCGCTCTGGTGTCGAGGCAAAAGCGCGGCGTTGAGTTCCGCCACTCAACACGCAATGCCTCCAGAACTTGTCGGAAAATGGGGTACGGAGTATCTCAACACTAGGTTCCCTCTACCAACCCTGCTGTGTGTGGGGGATACAATGTGTAGCTGATTTAATTTTGATTCATATAAATATAATATAATTTGCGTTTGGGTATATAATAATATGTGACATATTAATAATATTAAGTCAGTCATGGCAAAAGGGTGCGTGTGTTGTAAACGTGGCAGGTTGTAGGTTCGATTCCCACCCGAGTAAATGAAATATTTAATATTTTAATTTTTTCGCTCTGGTGACGAGGCAAAGCGCGGGGGTGAGTTCCGCCACACACAGCGCCTTCGGAATTCTCTAGAGTCTTAACTCTAGTCTCCCTCTGCCTACCGTACTACACGCGGGATACAGCGTGAAGCTGAAAAAAAATAGCAATGATGCTATGATACTATTACCAATTGTCCAGCGCATGCGTGTTAAGTCTTTAGTGAATACCGCGAAGCAGTGGTCACAGTCAACATCGGTCAATCAGTGCATCCGGGTGCACTAGATGCATCGGTGGCAAAATATATTTTGTGTTCAGGGCGAGAGTCAGGACGAGCTGCGCCTGGACGAGGAGATGGACCGCGTGGTGTGGAGCGAGGGTGCTCCGCCCTCGCGCCTGCCCGCCGGCGGAGAGCCCGTGCGGGACACCGCTGCGCCCCCGCCGCCTTACACGCAAGGTAACTTTTTGAACTTTCTGACAGCTGAGCCTTAAGGTATTATATAATAATACCTTTGGATCTTCCAATCTTTCAATCTGTTTCTAGTTCTATTGTTTGTTTTTGTTTTATCTAGTCTGTGTGTCTTATGAAAGTTTTTATGTTTTATTGCATTAAAATAATATTGTACGCTAATAACTTTTTGTAATACAGTTATTATATTACTATAAAATTTTTGTAATTTAATAATGTAGATTATTTCAAACATTTTAATATTTTAAATCGTTTATAATTTTCAGAAATTTTAAAACAAAATCTTACAAAATAATATTTATAATAATCAATTAAATATTAGTATTATAAATTATTTCAGTTCTATAATTAAAAAGAATTAGGTTTAACGTATTAACACTTTAAAAATATATCTACTAGTTGCTTAGTCAGTCATGGCACAAGTGGAGTTCGATTCCCACTCGATGAAATGATTTCATTTCTTCGTCGTGTCGTTGGTGTCGAGGCAAATGCGCGGCGTTGAGTACCGCCGCTCAACATGCAAATACCTTTAGAATTCGGCCGAAAGAGGGCACCACTTACCACAGAATTATTTAATTAACACACTGAATTATGTTCGTGTTTTGATATACCTATAATGTATGTTTGCAACGCAATGAAGATTTTTAATGAGAAATTTATCAAAACTTTAGGTCGCATTTTTGTACCTCCCATAAGAATCTTCAATTGAATGTTTGAAATAAAAACATAACTTATCGATACTTACAATAAAATCCTAACTCATCGGTGTCTGTACATAGAAGATATTACAATTAACAATGTAATAAAACTTGGTCAGTTGGTCTGTTTGTCTGTATCGATAAGTTATGTTTTTATTTCAAACATTCAATTGAAGATTCTTATGGGAGGTACAAAAATGCGACCTAAAGTTTTAATAACTTTCTCATAAAAAATCTTCATTGCGTTGCAAACATACATAATAGGTATATCAAAACACGAACATAATTCAGTGTGTTCAGTGTGTGTGGTATAAGCGGGCGAAGCCGCGAGCGGGTCGCTAGTATTATAATATTTTTCTGATAAAACAAAGCGTGACGTTGCCTTTAGTCTACACTGAATGTACTAAAGTCGGGCGGAATGTAGAGAATCTTAACATGTCCTCGATTTCATAATTAGGAAATGAACAGGTATTT
>JAAIXJ010000531.1:70459-102707 GCA_013403705.1 Heliconius hermathena | reverse complement strand
CCTTTAGGGTTAAAATTTTTCAAATTCCCTTCTTAGTGGATGTCCAGAATATGAAAATAAACATCTGCCCAAATTTCACGTTTCTACCATCAGCGGTTACGGCTCTGCGTGCGTCTTACCTCAGTCAGTCAGCACAAGTCCTTTTATATATATAGATTATATGTATGTTAGATATATTCCAAAAAATATATTTGATTGCTAATTTAAGAGATTTGAAATTAACAATAATTTTGCTTTCCATTCACTGTGTATTTTATTTAAAAATTCTATTATAAAAACAATAAACAAGTCTGAGTGATCGATATTTCAATAATTTCTTGGTTTTGGATTAAATATTTATATTTATCTTTATTATAACTTTATTACACAAAATATATGTGTGTCGTCACGTGTGACGCGTCATTTGATTAACTCAATACCTAGTTAGGGCTTAAAATCTATTTATGAGCCGATTCTGTACAATATTATGTTATAAATATCAAATATATTGGTTAAAATTGATTAAAATCGTATTATTTTGTTTTTTTGCCTAAAACTGTAAACTATTTCAGTCAGTTAATCATTGTTTGCTTTATTTATCTACAACGGCTTAATTACAAAGGAAAGATTTTTGTAAATATGTACGTATAAGTAAGAAGTTATAGATAAGGGCAGCTTCTTGCCTGCATCGCAAGACATTTAGTTCTCCTATATACATAAAATATATAAATTTATAAAAACTCACGTTAAATAGCGAATTGAAACAGCAAAAGCCACAATATATTTTATATAATAAATCACTTTTAATAACATTTTTAATATTTAATTGAATATAAATAAATGTTTTAGGCAAATTTTCTAATGACCAGAATTTTCGTTTCGTTTCGTACTATTCTGACATATTCGCTAAAACTAGGTACTATTATAGTTACATTACAAAACATTTGCAATATTTTGTAAATATAAAACTTGCATTTTGTCCGTCCATATATATCTATCTAAATATAGATTTGTATTGAACTTTCCCGTAGGACGAATGTTACAATGTTCGAGCTAGGTGTCCCTGGATACTGAGTTTTGAATTTTAATGTGCTATGAATATATCACGTACATAACTTTCAAAGTATACAATTTAAGCACACACACATACACACTTACATCTATGTATTAATATGTGATACAAAAGCTTGGTAAACCTATTTCAGTAAAATATGAAATTTAACTGAGTTACTTATAGTTTAATACTGAGGAGTGCAGAATTAATAATATAACACAACAGAACCATATGTTTGACTATATACACTTTTGTATAAAGTGACTTATTATGCTGTATCTTTGTTGTACGCGTAGAACATTTCTCTACAAAGTACAGGCATTCTTATAATAACACAATAAATACATAAACAAATAACAAATAAAGAGCCACAAAAAACTTAATATAAATTCTTAATTTATCGTTTTTAATTTTGGGCGTTATCATTTTTTCAAATTAAAAACGCAGGCTAACAAACAATTACCATTTTTTGTAAAATAATAAAAACACGTAATTTGATTGTTAACTTCTTATAAGTCAGTATAAAGATAATCGACCCACTTATCATTACAAGTTTCGAGACAAAGTAAAACAAAAACACATAAATTGTGGCCATAACTTTTAAGCCGTAAATGATTTAAAAAAAATATATCCAATTTGGATTTTTTATTGATATCAGGTAGGATATATTTTGTTTCTTTCACTTTTTCACGCTTTGAAACTTCACCACCAAAACAACATATTTAAAAGAACAAATTTAATACGCAATACATAATTTACTATAAATTTAATTAAGTAGAAAATATGAGCAAATATGTCGATACAAATAGAGTACAATACGGAAATTGATGGAATTACAAAAATATTTCATAAATGTACGACGAAAACGTTTCACGCAATGTACAATACCGTACCTTATTCACATTTTCATGTTTGGTTATCGACTATTAAATTGTTTCAGGTGGAGAATATTCTATAATAAATTATTATACATACAACATTATTATTAATAATGTTGTATGTATAATTATTTTTTTTGTGGAAAATTTCCGATGAACCTATTAATTTTAGACTCCATTAAATAATTGGATGTTTGGAACAGAATAACTAATAATATATGAATGTGAGGCCAGTCGTGGCGCAGGGGCATAAAGTGTGACTGTAAAATCGACTGGTTGTGGGTTCGATCCCCACTCGACTCAACAAACAATCCCTGCAGAACTCGGCGTGTCGGAACGGAGTGTCTTAATATTAGGTTCCCTCTGCCTACCATGGTGTGTGCGGGATTGAGCCTGAATTGATTGTTTTTGTGTGAGTGTGAATATGACGCAAGTGAAATATTTTTGTCTTAACTTCACATTGCATCCCGCACATAGCGGAGTAGGCAGAGGGAACCTGGGAACTTAGTGTAAAAACACTATATTGCCATGAAGTACTCCCAATCCGTAATGGAAACAGAGAACTCAACGTCGCAAATAAAACTACATATGAACAGTTTACCCAGAAAAGCAAAAAATAAAAGTTTAGAGGCAGTGACTTATTCTTTTCGTGAGAACTACCTCTTCTTTGTAATAAGTTACATTCATGTAAATTTCTTCTTAAAGGTGATAAAGCAACAAGGCTCGCCTTATCCAGTTAAGTTCTGGTTTTACAGTAAATAATACACTTTCTTTTGAGGTTTCATTGCTTTGTGTTGGATTTAATTAAAAAAACTGATTTTAAGTTCACGTCACTAACAGCGATACGCGTAAAGTGTGAGCTTATATGTCGGTTATAAATGTTAATCAGCTCGTTTAAATAAGTAACGACTAAAAATCAAAATACTTTTTTTAGTTCAATGTTACAAAAATTATATTTTCCATTAAATATGGTAAATAAAATTGATGTTATATTATTCACTTGTTTCTACATGTAACTGTAGACATCCATGAACGCGATCACATAACCACACTTCTGCCGCTAAAGAATTGTTAACACAAGTAAAAATTAAAAACATGTTGAGATGTGTCGCAAGCATGTGACTGTAAAAGCAACGGTTGTGGGTTTGATTCCCACTCGAGGAAATGAATTATAATTTACTAATATTTTATTTCTTCGTAACAAGTTGACTGGTAACTGGTAACAAGTTGACTTCCACCACTCACCTCACGCAATGCCTCAAAAATTTCACGGAAAGTTGGTAACGGAGTGTCTCATCACTAGGTTCTCTCTGCCTACTCTGCGGGATACAGCGTGAAACTGAAAAAAAATCAATAATTAAATAAGATTAATGTAGGACCTGTTTCATCAATTTTGTTCGTCAATAATCGAGCATACATAATCACACAAGTAATAAAAGTAATAACAGTTTTAAAATCAGGCAAATTGTAATTTATCATAATGCTAAAGGGAAATCGTATAGAGAGTTTACCGCCTTGCTATAATAATGTTGTTGAGGATCGTATGGACACTCCATAAGACAAAAGTCAAACAAAAAAATAAAAAGTGTGTGACGAAGGAACATTAATTATAAAAATATTGTAATCCGTGCACTAAAATAAAATAGAAATCATGTAGTGTCCGAATATTACAGAAACTATAATAAGTATATAGGTTGTGGTTTTTTTAAATAAAATGAAAGATACTAGAAACGAATGAAATCTAAGTGAAGTTAATCAATTTGAATAACACTGAAATTACATAAAAGTGAACATAACAAAACAAATAATAGGGTAATAAATTATAAGATCATAAATAAAATAAAAAAATCTTTTAGTGAAAACAAGAATAAGATGACATAGCAGATTTGCTTGTTAAAGAAATTATAATTATTTAAAATGCCCTAAGTTAAGTTAAGGGCTAAACATAATTAAAAAGGTGATATTATAAAATTATCATCTAACATAATTCTTAATTCATTTTCTAATATTATAACAATTAAAAAATTAAAAAATACAATTATTTTCATAATTCGACCCTAGTATCTTGCAGGCAATTGTTGTCTTAGAGCAAAACGACCTAATATTTTTTCTTTAAGTTTTTAAATAACAAATAATTATTCATATTTTTATAAATATCTATAATAATTATTTGTATAGAATTAATATTCTTAAGAAGATTATTTTCAAACCATTTCAAACTTCAATCAACACGAAAATGTGCCTGGATGCGTTTCTCATTTTGAACTTTATACATATTAAACATATTAAAGCATACATTAATAACATGCACTTATACTAAAGAGATGTGGACAGAAATAGAGATGGAAATTAATTATTTTCCACCAGTGCCGCTCGAGATTACTTTGAAATAAGGGACCTTCTGCCTATGGTCGTGCAAATTTTAATCTATATTGGATACGTAAGCCTGTTAAAAAAGAAATTATGTGAATGCATGAAATGTTAAATAATCCCCTTGTGGCAACTTTTATAATTGTATAGAGTTTTATCGGTAATGCACGACTCTGTTTAAGGTTTAGGTTTATTTAAGTTTTATGTGATTTCATTGAATATTTTGTGATAATATCAAAGTTGGAATTAATACACAATATTATTTTAATATGTTTATCAAAAACGAATAATTCGTTTATTTACATATGGCATATGACAACTTTGGCTTGTTGCAGCAAGCAGTTACAGTTGTTTGATAGATTAGATTTAAGAAAATAATAATATGCGATTGTAAAATGTTGATAGCGTCCATTAGAAACAAACTCGATTATATTTTAGATTTAAATCCAACATTTAAATTTAGGTTAGGTTCATAAAAAGAATACTATGCGATAATAAAAATTGTTACTGAGGTCCATTAGAAGCAAACTTGACAACATTGTAGATTTACACACATTTTATATTTTAAAATATAGGCACTCTCTTTGGTCGGCTAACACAATTCTAAAATAATGGTAAAAAAGTGAACAACAGTATTATATTTTAAAATCTCAATACAACTCTCTGTAATAGTAATTTGTTTTCAGATGCTACCCGCCAACCAGGTTCAGAAGATGGCTCTATCGGAACGTCACTAGTCACGTCGACTTCAGACCCACAGGTAAAGCTAACGACTTCTGTAACTACCCTCCCGGTACAAAATTATTCTGTTTTATTACTGTAGTTTCATCGTTAGTAACGCTGTCAATTTATATGTTAACTGAATTTAGTTTTTTGATTTTGAAATTAAAAGTAAATCTTATATTTGTATTGGTTTAAACTTTTATAAATGTAAGTACTTTAGTTTTCTTGATTTGTGGATTTGTTTGGTGGACTTAATTTTAGTTTAGTTTAGTTTATATTTACTTTGCGTCTTGGCATTTCGGTGACATCGGCGACAGAGCACGCCAACGTTTGAGGTTATTTCTTATTTTAATAAGCATGTTACATTTGCGATCAATATGAAAACGATCATTGTTTCAAGGGCACACCGGGTACCACGGCAAAATAACTCCAGTTAGCCGTTAGCTGTGTACTTGAACAATTGATTCTTTTCTCTATTCTATTTAAATTTTAATATTTGTGGGAAAATATAAAACAAAATATACTATAAGTATTTTTGTAATAAAAGAATAACTTTCAGGATTAGATATTCTTACTGAAATCTGTTTTATTAAATTCATATAGATTTTACGGCAGCTTTCGGTGTTCGCTGAGCGTACTTGTTGCTTCTTGTTCGTTTCTCGTTTAGACGTGCTTTGACACATATTGTTGGTAAAGTGAATTTTGATAAGTTTAGTATAAAAATTAAAATGGTATACGCTGTGATGGTGGCTTAGTACTCTATTACACATAAAGCACTAACAATATCGCATTTAAGACCCGTAGTAATAAACTACTCTCAAGTTTAAGATCGATCTTGAGACGCGTTTAGATTAATAAATTATATGAATGAAAACGGACTCTCAAGATCGATCTTGGACTTGAGAGCCATTTATAAAAACGGGAGTAAATCTTTCTCCAAGCTTGATATTTATAAATATATTACAAAACACAAGTAACAAACCGTTAAATCTAATGGAAGAGATCGATGTCCATATTATAAACCTGTTTTACAGATATTATTTATGTTAATCACAAATTAATCTAAATAATGATATCAATCATGTTTGCATACTATTTAATTTCGATTAAAATTGTGTCATAGGTAGTTTTTAATATTTTAGTTATTTATATTAATATTTGTAGGTAAAGGAAATAGGTATTTTGGTATTTAAAAAACAAGTTAATTTTAACTTTCACCGAAAAAAACTTTGTTTTTTGTTTTTAATTTTTTGTAATAATCAACGATAAAAAAATGTTTTAAAGATTAGTATTGTATTATATTGAAATGATTTAAATTTTTATATTATCAAATCAAATATATTTATTTGAGTTAATAATATAAAACATATTAAATATACAATTTTTATATAATATTAATTACTAAAATTTTATCATTTATTTACATGTACGGGTGTTGGATAAAACAAATCGCTATAATAATATTAAATATATTTATATATTCGTTATATTAGAAATGTTCTCTTTAAAGTCAATATATATTTATTATATTTTTTTTAAATATGCCGAAATAACTATTAAAGAGTAAGTAACAATATAAGTTACACGTATATTAAATCACCAATGTCTATTGCATAGATGTCAAGTGTAGTTACTGGGGCTGCGGGTGGCTTGCGCGACGAAGACCGCCACGTCCAGTTCGATGGTGATAAAGCTTTGGTAGACCCTCTTGATCATGCCAGTGAAGAACGTCGCTTCCAAAGACACAAGTAAGTTATTATTAAATATGTTAATAAAATTAAAAAAAAATCAAATCAGCTTCACCCTGTATTCCGCACACAGCAGGGTGGGCAGAGGGAACCTAGTGTTAAGACACTCCGCTCCCCACTTTCCCCAAGTTCTGGAGGCATTGCGTGATGAGTGGCGGAACTCAACGCCGCGCTTTGCCTCGACACCTGAGTGAAGAAACGAAAATATAAATGTAAATAAATATTTCTTTTCCTCGTGTGGGGATCGAACCCACAACCAGTCGATTTTACAGTCACATTTTGTGCCCTTGCACCACGACTGGTCTCAAAGTAACATCTCAATTAACAAAAGATAAGTTTAACAAACTATCATAAAGTTACGTTTTAACCGATCTGTCGGTTTTAACAATACAGGCAGAAAGAACTAAGTTCTATCTCTCTTTATTTTCACACAAATAAAGATATTTCGTGATTAGTAGGAAAACCTCAAACGGTATTGTGTCAAGCCAAGCACAAGAATATTTAAAATATAAACCAATAATTGCCTAGTAATATTACAAGGACATTTAATAATGGCCAGTCGTGGCGCAGGGGCACAAAGTGTGACTGTAAAACCGATAGGTTGTGGGTTCGATCCCACTCGAGGAGATGAAATATTTACTTAAATTTATATTTCCATTTCTTCGCTCTGGTCTCGAGGCAAAGCGCGGCGTTGAGTTCTGCCACTCTAAGTTCATTCAGCCTACCCTGCTGTTTGCGGGATACAGCGTGAAGCTGAAAAAAAAATACTGATATGTGTTATATCTTATTAGTGAATAATAAGTATTATATTTTTATTTATTTATTTACTTATTGACGAGTATTTAATACTTTCCTACACCAACAAGGTTTTTAATCTTATAAAAATAGTATTAAGAAATACAATTTTGGTGTTGAGTCGGGCTTATCACCACAGGTGGTCTCTTCCAGTCAACTTTTATCGTAAAAAGATCAGAAGACGCAAGGAAAATGGTTGGTGTACAAATGATATATTAATATGAGATCCACTCTTATTGATATCAGCTTCACGCTGTATCCCGCAAACAGCAGGATAGACAGAGGGAACCTAGTGTTAAGACACTCCGTTCCCCACTTTCCGCTAATTTCTGGAGGCATTGCGTGTTGAGTGGCGGAACTCAATGCCGCGCTTTCCCCTCGACACTAGAGCGAAGAAATGAAAATATAAATGTAAATAAATATATCATCTCCTCGAGTGGGGATCGAACCCACAACCGGTCGATTTACAGGCACACTTTGTGCCCCTGCGCCACGACTGGCCTCATATTGGCGATCTCTTATTGATATTGGCAATCAAATAATTATTATCCAATACATACCTACCTACATACAAACGTAGAGTTGATAACGTAACGTAGAATATACCAACACATAAAAAAACATAACATACTTTTGCTAAACAACGCTTATAAGAAAAAACTGGCGATATCAGTTGAAATTTAGCGAGACAAAAAAGATGAGCTAAACATGAAAAAGTTGGCGATCTCTGGCAAAGGGAGCGTTCTACGCGATGCGCGGAAGTGTCACCTGGGTGCCGGACAAAAATAGTATAGAGTCGCGTGACTTTGGCATTGTACCTTTCTGAAGTGAATCAAGTCTTCAGCTTATTAAACGGAATCGTATGTAGGCGGCGCGCTCGCGATGTGCCCTCGGAGGTTCCACAATACCAGTTCAACCCTTTTGTACCCCTAAAATAATAAAAAAAAATGCCAGTAACTTACTCCCGGGCGTCCGAAGTGCAAGAGAAACGGTGAGTGCAAACGCACCACAGCCCTAGCGAACGATATTGTATTATGATGTATGTGAGAATTAAAATATGTCGCCACTATAATGTAATTAATAACTTAGTAAGTAGATATGGATGCAAAAGTGTAGTATTCTATTTTTGTGTTACAAATTGTGTTAAAATTGATATGTAAAATCAAAAGAATTGAGTTACAATTTATTTTTTATTTTTATTATTCTATAATTTAAATGGAAACTGCCGCGGAGGTCATGTAAGCATCTTCTTAATCTGATGAAAAACAATAGATATAGCGTCACGGTCCATTAGCGTTCGGCCCGAATGTTACGGCCACCTCACACCACCGCACTTCGCGCTCGTTGCGCTCTCCGTCCTTGAACCCATTGCATTGTGAGAAATGAGTTCGTTAATATTGAATCTGACCCATAATAAAAGGGTTAAAAAATTACAGTCTATTATGCATATACTAGATTTTAGGGGAAATATTTGTATTCGCGAGCCGCTCAGTCGCGGCGCAGGGGCACAAGATATCTATATATATTTGGATTTCTTCGTTGAGTTTCAATATACAATACCTCCAGATTTCGGCGGAAAATAGGCGACGGAGTGTCTTAACACTAGGTTCCCTCTGCCTACCCTGCTACGTGCGGTATACAGCGAGACGCTAAAAAAATGTCTTCGCTGTTTTCATACAGCGATTATAGAACATATTACAAGTGTGGCTATGTAAATGCAATCGTGACATTGAGCTACCGCCCCCTGTTCAAAGACAGGTAGCAAAGGGGGGTAGGTTGTTTGATTTTACCGCATACAAGTACCTACCCCGATATAATAACGTGGGAGGCTAGTCAAAAACGATTTTACAACTTGTACTTCAATTGAATACAATTAAGTAGTCACTTATGTTTATTTGTGTTTTATTATCATATGCTTAATAGGATCTATTAGGGTGTAAAGAAAATATCTTTTTCTTACATTATTTTTAACATAAAACGATTGCACCAGGTCTCTAGTTTTACTAAAATTTTATTTTATATATTTTGTCTGTATAAATAAATGAACTGTTGACTTCTAACTGCCTATGCACACACATAATTTAGAGACTTAAAAAAATCATAATTTTTATTTTAATAACACTTATCACCGAATAAAATGTAACGTTCTCTTGAAAAATGTATTGCTAAAAATCAGTAATTAATAAGAATTATTCGCTTTCTAAATATTTTTCTAGTATTCAAAAGGATTTCCAATGAAGTTGCTATATCTAAATAGTACCTACAGCCATTACATTGGAATGAAATTAAAATTTTAAGTGTATTCAAAAGGTTTCTATAATAGATATTTTCATGAATGCTCTGAGAAATTAAAAAATTCAACTGATTTTTCGCAAGTTGCACATATCTTAGGCATTGTTTTTTTAAGCTTTACGCAATATCCCGCATATAGCGGGATAGGCAGAGGGTATTTGGGAACCTAGTGTTATGATTCTCTGTTCCCATTAAGACATTTTGCATTGCGTATCGAGTGGTGGAACTCAACGTTGCACTTTGCCTCGATATCACAGCGATGAAATGAAAATATGAAATATTCATTTCATTTCCTCGAGTGGGATCGAATCAGCAACCGTTGTGATCACATTCGCGCGCTTGTGCCCTTGCGCCACGACTGGCCTGGGTAATGTTGTCAGTAGACCTTGATATTTCATATTAATTTTACCTTGATACCTCCTGTTAATATGAAAAATATTTTATAATTGTTTTTGTTTCAGCCGCCATATCCATCCACACAAAATGCGTAAATATTCATTGCAAGAAGGGGCCCGCGGGGGTGGTGCAGAAAGTGAGCGACGAGTCTCCAATGCTCCTGTAGATGAACCACTGCCAGAGGCCGACCAAGATGATCTGCGCAGCCACCGAAGTGAAGATCAAAAAGCTCATCGAAGACACAAGATGACACCACGTGTAGGTTTTTTTATTATTATTTTTTCATATATAGCTTTATAATTTATTAAAATATATAGATTTTATGTAGGTGTACACTATTTTTACATGTTTGAATTTTTAATATGAAATTCTAGTTTATAGCTACATGATACAACATGCATTTCTCCTTTGGAGTTCACTTTTTTCTTCGTATATTTTTATTTGATTAATTTGTATCCATCTTTCAATCAATGTAAGAAAATTAGGCAACTTTTGACCCACTCCCTCTTATCACCTGATGTGCTTGAAAATATGCACAAATATCCATAAATGCCTATTGTACCTTTTTCTATATCTGTACCTTTTCCAGGATATCAAGAAAATACAAAAGCATTTTATTTAATATATTTTACAATTATTAGGGCTCAACGGTGCATGTCGGTCGCAAGGATGGCGGCGATAAGGTCCAAAACATTTTATCAGATGCCACTTTAAAAAAGATGTACGATCACAGCCCGCACGCAGTAAGTTAAGATTTAAGCTTTTGTTTTTTATAAAAAAATCTTATCTTCTGATTTATCGCCATTGTATATTGTGACCGATAGGAAGAGAATTTTTGTGTTTTATATAATCGATAATGATTGTGAATAATCTTTATAAGATATAGAATTGTCTTATATAGTACGTAGAAAAAAATATATAAGGCAGTTTTGTTCAGAATGTCCGTTATGCAGGTTTTCGTCCAATTGGACGAGCTCTTGGCTACGGAGGATGGGGATGCCGAGTGGAAGGAGACAGCTAGGTGGATCAAATATGAGGAGGACGTGGAGGAAGGCTCAGGCCGCTGGGGAAGGGCCCACGTTGCCTCGCTTTCCTTTCATTCTTTACTTAACCTGAGAAGATGCCTCGAAACCGGTGTAGTGTTACTTGATCTCGATGAAAAAGACTTACCCGGCGTTGCCTACAGGTATTCAATTCAAACTAAAACATTGGAGTCATATTAATAATAGTGTATTTCATTCATTATTGAAGGATGCATATTTTTATTTAAATACATTCAACGTTATTTAAATTTCGTTTTGAAGAACAAAATTATTGAGTATTATATTTCAAAAAAGACTCGAACATTTAATAAAATGTGGTGATCTTTCCAATCAATTAATTATTACAAATACATTCTTTAGTATGTTTAATTAGAATGAAAGCGAATGGTTGATTTAACTCTGTAGTTAAAGAAATTTAATTAAAGTGTACAGTAGAGCAAAAGATTTGGTTTAACTTTAATCTACATAGTTTTTTTTTGTTATAAATAGAGTTGTTGAGGGCATGGTGACGGATGGTTTAATTGAAGAAGATGATAAGCCAGTGGTAATGCGTTCGTTGCTCTTGCGACATCGACATGTGCACGATGACCGCTTCAGGTTCTCCATCAGCGGGCGCAAGCAATCTTCTTACACCAGTTTACAGGTACGCATATAAGAAGTTCAATATTATTTTATTCTTACCATACGTACTATAGTTAATTTAACTTTACTATAGAAAAAAGAGTAAAACTTAAAATTTGGTGTGGAAAATCGTCACTATTATATCATATCTGTGTTTAAAGAAAGGAAAATTTCGATAAATAAACTTGACATAATCGGTAATCCTCTCCAAGATATACAAGCAGATAAAAAAATATATGATTAATCTTATGTTGTTTAATATTTATTAATATAGGTGTGTAACCTAGCGGTTCGAAGTAATTTTACCTAAACATAATATAAATTGTGTGTAAGCGTAAAAATATATACTTATGTCTTAATTATTAGGGCAATGTTATAAAATAAACATAATAAATATAAAGGACATCTAAACGAAAATAGTACCTACTAATACTTGATTACGTTTATCATGGATTACGATAAAAATTTTGGCATGTTCATGATGTATGTGAATTTATTTGTTGAAGGCCATTTCGTATCAATAATTTAGCTACTGATTGTAAAAAAAATTATCACATAACTATTTTACTAAAAAAATAAGATTAATTTGAAATGTGCCAGATAGACTTGCAAAGCAACACAATTTATTTTTAACATTTTTTAAAGTGTTATTCCACACTTAGGAAAGAAAAATACTTATTAAGAAAACGTATAAAAATTTTAACGTAGGGGGATTTAAACATGCGCCTCTTTGGAAACCGTCCAAGAGCTCTGACCAACTAAGCCATACGTTCTCATCGCACACAATACAATTAAATTTAATTCTTTCTTTATATGTTTTATACGTTGTCCGGAAACATCACCATTTGTAATCTGGAACTAACATGATTCTAATTGTAACTGTTTACTTCTCTAAGCACAATGTGCAATACAACGCTATCGATATTTGTTTTGTAAATTGAGAAACGTGTTATTTAACGCGTTGCTGATTATTTTCAAAAATAAATACAATCATGATAGTTCAATTAAAATATTTATAAATAACAACTTTGATAATAAATTAATTAACTCCCTGCCGATAGCGAAAAAAAGTTTTATACTGTCTTGCATAATGTAAAATAATTTGTTTTAAAATTATACTATTGTAATGGTTTTTTTTTTGTTGTAATAAACAGATAGATCGATTTAATTATTTATTTTATACGCGATGGATCATTGAGACGATGTGGGCCTCCTGTTCCAAAAACAATAAATTATAGAGCACAAATGAGATACTTGTAACAACTTTTCTGGATTTAGAAAGGAACGAAAGGAGTAATTTTTATTGTCTTTTAATAAATATTTAATAAGCCGTTTGCTCCATCTAGTGTAGAGCAGGTGGTACTTGTGAAAATATTGTGCTCCGTGTAATGGACACCATGGTCAAAATGAGATTTCTATACGATTATGTAATGTTATTATGACTTCGATGGACTGACAAAATGTGTTGTGCAGTCTCTGTGGGTGGAGGAGAGCGGGATGGCGGGCGGCTCCGGCACCCCACGGCCCTCGTGTGTCCTCTGCTCGCCCGCCATCGCCTGCCGCCGCCACAGCGCCCACGTCTTTGTACGCAAACCCTAAGCGTGTTACCCCCAGCAATCCTTGCACTAGAGTTTTAGAACAGTATCTCATCAACAGACCACTGCTTCCACCAATGGCTTGAATTATTAGTTTAGTGTGCCTCATCTTTTATATTTTGCAGGTAAATGTTGTGATAAAACCGCCACTGCTATTTTTTTATCAGTAACGTAACTGTTTGTCTGTGTATCCATTATTAGTAAGTTATTTCATATTTTTTGTTTTTTTCATGATAATTAGGTAAACGACGTAGTCAGACATTCATTAACTTTCGTAGCTCATTCTATAGTATCTTAACGTAATTCTTTACGTCGTTAGTTAAATTGACAATCATTGTAATCATTGAAAGTGGGCTTTTAGTCAGTGTCTATAACTGACATGAGTCCTAATTATTTTTGATGAATTGCTCGTCAAATACAGACCGATATTTTACATTTTTTGTGCATCTTTTTATTTTTATTTTATTTTAAGCATGATGTCAATAAATTTTGCTTTTGTTTGTATGAGTATCTGATGATTTTATTTTAAAGTTTGAATGCACGATTTTTTACAATTATTACATTACATTAGTAATTCGATATAAAAGTTGATATCTTGAATTTGTTTAATAATTTTGTAGGTAGACCAGCAAACTCCGAAAATATATGGGAATTCGCTTTTATAATTTTTAATAAACCACACCAATGACCTGTTTTTACAAATTTCGTCGAAACATTCACGTATAAATTAACAATTATTACATAATTATAATAGAAATTATATTTAATATTTTCTTCTACAAAACACTATTTCTTAAAATATAATTATTTGTTTTTTTGCTCAGAATTTATCAGATCAGAAGCGTCGACGTAGCTCCCATGCCCTGCCAGCTGACCGGACAGATGCACGAAAAAAATCTTCCGCGGCAGCTTTGGAAATGCGTGAAGTTGAATATCTGGCGACATCCGGCCCAGCGGGCTCCCAGGATGAGCTCCGTCGCGGTCACAATGATTCCATTATGAAGCGCATTCCGGGAGATGCAGAAGCTACCACAGTGCTTGTCGGCGCGGTTGGCTTCCTCGAACAACCTACCATCGCTTTCGTACGTCTTGCCCAGGGAATACAGATGCCATCTATAACTGAGGTTCCCATTCCAGTGCGCTTCATGTTTATACTTCTTGGACCGACTACAGCTGATCTTGACTACCATGAAGTCGGTCGATCAATTTCTACTCTTATGTCGAATCCCTCTTTTCACTCCATCGCTTATAAAGCAGACGACCGTCGTGAACTGTTGTCGGCTATAAATGAATTCTTAGATGATTCGATTGTGCTACCACCTGGTGATTGGGAGCGACAAGCACTTTTGCCATTTGAAGAGCTAAGGGCCAAAAGTGAAATGATAAGACGACGAAAACGTGACGCTCTCGAGCGCAAAAGAGCAACCGCTGCTGCAGTGACTCCTATAACCCCAGCTTTCGATGAAAAGAAGGCTCTACTGGCTGCAGAGACTGGAGGCCTTCCTGAAAAAGAACCAGATGATCCACTTTCAAAATCTGGGCGTCTATTCGGCGGTATATATTTTTTATTTGGCTGACTGAATCTGTATTTTTATTTATTTTAAACAAATTTTACTATGAATTGTATAATTTCAGGAGTAATTCGGGACATCAAGAGACGATACCCACATTATATATCAGACTTCCGTGATGCAATAAATGGACAATGTGCTGCTGCTACCATTTTCATGTACTTCGCGGCCTTGTCATCCGCTATCACTTTTGGTGGTTTACTCGCTGAGAAAACTGACAGACAAATAGGCATTTCAGAAACATTAGTGAGTTTTTATCCTTTTTAACTTTTTCACATTATTGGTGAAACGATTCGGTAATTATGTAAACAAGCTCAATGTCACTCTCACACTTTTTGTTTTGTAAACAGGTTTTCACTTGCGTGGGCGGGATATTTTTTGCGCTAGTTTCCGGACAACCGATGATGATTACGGGTGCCACTGGACCTTTATTGCTTCTTGACGATGCATTATTCGTTTTTTGCCGGTCATACGGTTTCGATTTTTTGGCTGCTAGAATGTATTGTGGAATTTGGATGATAATAATAGCTCTGTGCGTTGCCTCTATTGAAGGAAGCGTTGCAGTAAAAACTATAACTAGGTTAGTAACAAATAAGTCAAATAACATAATTTATAATTATTGAAATTACTTTGTAGACAACTTTTAAATCGTTCTTTTTATATTTTTATAGGTTCACGGAAGATATTTTTGCATTCCTAATATCTCTGATCTTTATTTCGGAACCTATAACCAATATAATCAACCTGTACCGCGCCCATCCACTTGGCTACGATTACTGTCAAAACGCAACTGAAACTATTACCCCTTCTGTATTGGCACCGTCAGTATTAAATTCTACAGAACTGGGTTAGTAGCTGATGTATATCAGTTTTTTGTAAAAACTGAAATACAATAGAAATATAATAATTCTATGAATATGATTACATTACAGGTAATAACACAATTGCCGCACCACCTATGATTGTTCATAAAACTGTCCCACCGCAGCCAAATACAGCCCTCTTCTGCACGATGCTGACATTATCGACATTTATAATCGCTTACTACTTGCGTATTTTCCGTAATGGAAAGTTTCTAGGACGCAGTGTAAGTATTATAACTTTTTATATTATTCGTTATTTTTTGCGAGTAAAAGTTTAGTTTAATTTAAATATACTTTTTTTTAAAATATCTAATAGAATGTATTAGTAGTGTGATATAAGTTACGTATAATTTGATTGAAACGAACACTTGGACAAATACCAAGGTTCAAATCTTGCTAGGTTATTTTTTCATACATTTATAGGAGCATTTGTTTTTGCGATTCTAATTACATTGTCAATATTCAGGCACGACGTGCACTTGGTGACTTTGGGGTGCCGATAGCAATCGTTCTCATGGTGGCAGTGTCTTGCTTGGTACCAGTATGGACTGAGAAACTTCAAGTTCCAGATGGGCTAAGCCCTACTTCAGCGCGATCCTGGCTAGTTCCCTTGAACCCTGGCTTAGAAACCATCCCCTTGTGGGCTGCCTTTGCTATGGTATTGCCAGCGCTCATGGTATATATTATCGTGTTTATGGAGACTCACATTGCCGAGTAAGATATTAAATTGTATATTGCAAAATTAACTTAGTCCTCTATCCTAAAGTTTAAAATAAAATTAATTATTAAAAATATCCCATGAGTACTCATGAATTAGTCAAATAATAAACTATACTTCAGCCCATATATCCGTGGCTTCGCGTGCCCAGCGACTGCTTGATTTTGCTTGCTGTTATATTTTGTTTTGTATTCATTAAAGAATATTGGAATGCGATTTATAACATTATCAATATTCTCTACTTATAAATTTTTCGCTTTGCGAATATCTAAACACTTGCAATGCTGCTAATAGGTTGATTATTGACAAGCCGGAGCGGCGGCTGAAGAAGGGTAGCGGCTTCCACATGGACATCGTGATCATGTCGCTGGTGAACGCTGTGTGCGGCATGTTTGGTGCGCCGTGGCAGTGCGTTGCCACCGTGCGCTCTGTCAGTCATGTCTCCGCCCTTACTGTCATGTCCACCACCCACGCTCCTGGTGATAAGCCCTACATAGTTGAAGTTAAAGGTATATTAGCTTATATTTTTTAATTCTACTATTATAAGATTGTGTGTATTTAGATATACAAATCATTTTTCAACATTCAATAATCAAAACTGTATAAATTATATATATTTCATTTTCAGAGCAACGTCTGACTGGTCTTTTAGTGTCTATATTAGTGGGTATATCTGTTTTGGCATCTGGATGGCTTCGATCCGTGCCTATGGCTGTTCTATTTGGAGTTTTTCTGTACATGGGAATATCAGCCCTTGGTGGTATTCAATTCTGGGAACGTTGCATTTTACTGCTAAAACCTATGAAACATCATCCACAAGTTCCATACGTGAGGAGAGTGAGTAACGCAAATTGCCTTCTATTCAAAATTAACAATATTATTTTATTTTCTATATCAGTAGCATCGAATATCTTATAATACAACATAGTACCAGTTTCTGGTTAAAAAATATTATATGAAATTAATACAAATTTTTTCGCAGGTACCGACTATGAAGATGCACCTATACACCATTATTCAACTGGTTGGAATCTGTTTGCTGTATGTAGTAAAATCGTCACGTTTCTCCCTGGCTTTACCGTTCTTCTTGGTTCTGATGATTCCTCTACGTATCTCACTGAGATATGTTTTCACGCCATTGCAACTGCGTGCAGTAAGTTAAATTATATATTTTTATATAAATCAACGTGATACTAAACGGCGCGGTGTAAAAAAGATGTATTTGTTTAATTGTCCTTTACTAAGCCTTTTGAAAAATTCACGAAGCTAATTCGGATTGAATCGCTCATTCTATATCTATTAGCAAATTGTATGTAACTATAATATATTTAATTCAAGCGCGTTAACACATCTTATTGACGTAATAATTACATCTGCGTAATGTAAATTATAAATAAAACAAACCTAGACAAAAGCTCTTTCACTAGTTATTTATAATATGCGTTTTTTTACAGTTGGACGGTGCCCAAAAAGACATTGACAAAGATGATGAGCCAGATTTTTACGAAGAAGCGCCGCTGCCCGGATAGGGAACTGCCGTCTGAACACGTGGACGGCGTGTTACGAGATCTATTATGATGTAATATTTAATAATTGGCCGTCCATATTTTGAATGAACTCTTGTGTAACCACTTTAGCTGTGCTGTGTGGTACTGCTTTAGATAATTTTATCGAAAGTACTTCTACAATTCTGATAATTTGTATTTGTATGAATGTAGTACTTACATATATACACTATATTGCTATACCTTTAAAAGTATTAATATTATATATTATGTACACTTTACATTTACTGTAGGGAAATACTATTTCGAAGTCTTAAATGGTCCATGTTTTAGGATTATTATATTAATATAATCACGTAATTAATAATATAAAATTTAAACATCACATGAGTATAGGTGGTGCTTTAAGATATTCTGTACTTAGTAAATTTATATTATGTCACTTTTGCCTATGTGTATGTACTTCACGCGACAAGTCTAAGTACCTACTTGTTGATATCATGAGATGCTGGGGTGATGATATGTTATTGCTCAAATTTATTTTTCTGTACCTTTATTATTAAAATTCCACAACATATTTAAACATAGATTAAGTAATTATAATATGTTAAACCTCACAAGTGTGTGGAACCTAGGAATGACTGTGTATTCTAGCCAGATTTTGATGGAAAAGAATTCAAAGTGTTCTACAACATCTTATATAAAGTTAGATTAGATATTATTCTTGGTTTTGATATTATACATCGTTTATTTTTCAGCTTTTTAATGCGCATAATCTATTTACCATAAGAAATTATTATTATTATTAATAATAAAGTGTGTATCAACGGTTAGGATAAGTATACATATATTATATGTCTACATGTTTACACTTGAATGTACTTAGTACTTAGAATAAGTCTTCTCTATAGCCTGCCATTTGCACTAAAGTGTGGAACTTTTCATTTCGTCCATATACTTTACAAATTTAGTAGAAAAGACAATTTTTGACTGTAAGGCTTGGCAATTGAATTGCAATAAAAGATACGTTATTTGAAATATGTTTATATAATATATATTTATATATTATTATTTTAAGTCCTTATTAGTATCTAGTAAGTATTCATATTAAACAATTAATGCATTAGAAAATATTTGATTCAGATATCCTGAAGATATCTTTATAAAGAAGATAATTAAAGAAGAAGAAGTGATTTATCTTTAGATATACATACGTAAAAGTGCGTGTGTTCCATTCTGATATGATTGGCTAATGTTTAATCACAACTAGATAACTATTGTTATTATCCTCTTTACAGGAAATAACATATTGTTATTGCGAAGTGCTTATATATATTACGATATGCCAAAGCGTAGGTGCCAAAGAAACACGAAGTGTTTGTAGATTACTAGGATTGAATTCTAAATACAAAATTGTGCTGGAATGGTTCTCACGCTCTTCAATAGACTTTAGACGGCTTAATAGCTAAAGTCAGTATTAATTTAATGTTACCATGTTATCAATAAGTTACTACCTACTTATTACATACGTATATTGAAGCAAATTAGTTATTTATTTACTGTAGACACCTACGATAGTGAGTTCTCAAAGAATATCATGTAACACATCAAGCTTTAGATGATTTATGTATTGAATAAACGATTTAAGAATTATTAAGAATGTAGTTAAATTACTCTTAATTATTTATTACAATATAGCACGGTCAATGTAATATTAGTTATATGGTATACCTATATAACAAATATCTGTATACATTTGCTTCTTTTGCTTTCAATAAATATAAATAAATATTGTTTTTAGTGATATGAGTATAACTACTTAAATTCTTTAAATGAAAATGAGTAGTTTTAAAATAACATTTCTGTGTTCTCATATTATATCAAAATTGACACTTAATTATTTAGTGTGAGGCAGTTGTAACAAACATTCCATAGCAAGTTATGATTGATTATGTTAATCTGTCTACTCTAAACATTATATTCATGTTTAATTTTAGTGTTCATGTTCTTTAATTAATGTAATCAAAATCTGCATTACTATTTCTGTTACCTAGATATTTATTTTATTATGATTAATTTATTTTAATTCAGTCGTTGTTTGGACTCTAAACAAAATATGTTCCTTGATTGTATTAGTTTTTTTTTAAATAGAAAAAAAAGATTGTTTCATGTTGTATCTTTTGGAGTATTTTTTTCTTTCATTTCATTGTTAAGTATGTTGATTTTCATTAAATTACTATTTAAATAAAATAAAGGTCTTCTTAATTTACCAATTACCTAACATTTATAAATGAGAGAAATATTTAAAAACAATAGCGATAGACTATAAAAACAATCAATGATTGAAATAATTACTAAACATTTATTTAATTAGATACGTAACTATATACTTGTCTCAAAGAAGCCGTTACTATATGTATTTGAATATAGTATCGTTCGTCTGATAGTGGGATAAAGAAATTAAAAATGGTATCCAAAAGCACACTAAACATCATAAAGTGGTTACGTCCTACGTTATATTTGAAATTCTGAAAATATACTAAGATTCTGATTTTGAATTCTGATTTATATCGATTCTTCTACATATATATACTAATATTAATCTAACCTATACATGTAATTTATAAATTTTAACGCAACAGATACCTCATTTGTAGCCTGTTGATCTGTAGTATGTGTACATTTATTGCCTCTGTTACTTTCTTCTTTCTCTAAAATTAGTTATTAGAATGATGAATGTTGTGGCCAAAATTTTCAGCGCCAAATTTTAAAGTCAATCATAGACTATTTTCCATAGAGTATGTAAGCTATAATTTAATAAGTACAAATTACATTAATTTTAATATGAATATTTTACATTAATAAAATGGAATTTTGATATAGAATTTTTTGTAATTAAAAAAATATCACATGTATTTTTAAGAGTAATTTTATTATTATATTATTTTAATAATTATTACAATATTTTTATTATTATCTATATTTTAATAATATTGTTGAAACTTTAACTATAATACAAAGCCAAATAAATATATTTCTTGTATATTCTGATATATATAAATACGATTTCATAATAAAAGTAGCGTAAAGTTTTAATGATAAGGTAAGACTATCCAATTACTTTAAAGGGCTTCCGATACAGAGTCTTGTAATCAAGTAGAAAAATATTTGTAATGAAAAGAATATTCTTACATCTAATAATATTTTTTTAAAAATCTATTTCGTTGTGTAATTAATTTTAGTTCACGTTATTTCTATGTATGCAAATGAGTATTGTAGAGAATTTCAAATAAAATTATATTACCTTGAATAAAATAATAAACGTAGTAAAGGAATTTATTTGTACTATGGGTGGTAATTAAAGATGTAGGTGCTCAAAAATCTGAAAATAATAGTGTTATGCCGTCAATAAAATTTCAGTATCGTCTCGATGAGCCTTTACATATTGTGATAGGTGCTGCTATATACAAAAATATTTTACTCAGGGCTGCCATTTTCGAACAGCGCTGCCCTCATTAGTAGCAACTGCAAACTAAAAAATCGACGTCAATCCAAACATGTCAGTCGCACATAATGGCGGAGGTTGTGTTTTTTATCAGTAATTAAATCCGGTAATGTTATTTTCAAAATGAACGAATATTAACGTCTTCTAAATTTTAATTAAATGTTTTGTTTATGATTTATTATTGACATTTGATTTCGCAATTAGTGAAGATTTTTATAGAGAATGGAGTTTGTGTACGTCGCGCTATCGATAGATTTATTGAATTAGTGTCGGAGCGAGGGTCGCTCGCCGGTATCAGAACCAGAAGGGTGGCGGCTCTACCAGATCAAAATGGGGGCCCAGCAGGCAAAAGAACGCGGCACGGCCAGCGGCGCGTCCATGCGTTCGGCGAGAAACAAGCCCCGGGTGCCCAAAGACCCCCGCATGCTTGGCTCGAATATATTTACTGAACACAGCGGTGAGTCACCCTTATTTTTTACTTAATGATAAATTATTTACTTCCAAATGGTATTTTCGTAAAATAATTTGCTTTTACTCGTTCATTATAATGACAATCAAGTACTTATGCACAAAGAAATTCTTTGTCCCTATAGATTTATTACAAGTGCCTACAGTAACATTTTTCTAATAGGCATTAAATCTATGTCTATTCAAAAGCTCATTGAACTTCATTTGTAGATAATTACCTTCTTTTGTTGATTACACTGCCACATATGTATATCCAATACACTTATCATTATTTTTATTTTCCTAGTTAACTTATTTTTTCTGAGATACTTATTTTTATATTTATCATGTAAAAAATATTTAAACAAATATGATATTTACGACGCTAAAAATATCTGGAATATATTATATATACCTGGCTAAGTTTGTAAATTCTATCATAATGTAATAGTTTAATCAAATCAAATAAAGCTCTTGTGAAAAATCTTTGCTATTCTCATGTTTTAAAGATATAATCAATAATTGTTCTAAGAATGAGTACAATAAAACTATTTTCGGGTTAGTTTAGTAAACTCTCACGTAAAAAATTACAATGGTAATAAATATTTAAGGAAAATATAAATAAAAACTTTTTTATACAATAGAATCATATTTTTCTTGTTTACCAAATGTTGACCAACAGTCTCATTCTGTTTCTATATTTTTTTAGCTTCATGCAGTTTCTTGTACATAACAGACTAGGCAAAAGATATGTAGTGTTAAGACTCTCCATTGCTAACATACCTCTTAATTTTCTAAAAATTGTTTGTTGAGTGATGAGGGCTCAACATCACACTTTGTCTCATTGTAAATGGGTTGAAATAAAAATTATTAATTCCAGCACATCATTTATAACCTAAGCCATATTTGAATATAATTTTAATTTATTCTATTTCTAACAACTTACAGTTATGACATACATCACATTTTCTATTTTTAAAAATATATTTAGTCTCAGTCTTCCCAAAAATCTATCAATGCTTACATAATATGTTCGTTGTTCCTTCTGCCTGCATATAGTAAGTAGGTTATAATCAGGATACAATCTGAACATAAAAAAAATACCTTACAGCTTATGTACAGCTTTTATATTTCACAAAGAAAATAAATAACATAATTTTATTAACTTTTGCAAATTGGCACTTAATCACTATTATTAATTTGTTAATCTAGAAAATTTGGTTCTATCTAAATATTTTATTAGTAGGATTTGGACTCTTAATTATTGCATGCAACAACGTGTAAACATATTAAAGGCAATATTTAGATAATTATGTAGATTGAAAGTTGCTCTTGCGATGAGAATGCCATATATATTTTAACTAAATAAAGTATTGCAGTAAAAGGCGATTGTAAACATATTTTGTTTGTATCATAATCACTGTAGGTTGTCTTGAATATGATATTTATTTTGTTCAACTTCGATTATATATAACATTTAAAATTTTTGTTTTCATTAACATCATATATGTACATTTGCTACATAATGTTAAGACACTCCATCCTCCACTTTCTGTTTGATCCAAGATATGGCATAATGATGAGTAGCAAACTTTAACACCGCGCTTTGTCTGCCATGGTTGGGAGAGAGTGGGAAGTGAAAATTATTTAAATGTAATCATTCCCTTAAATGGAGGTCAATACATACAAAATGTAAAAATAATGAGCAAATGCATATTTTTATTTGATGTTCAAACCAAATTAATAGATAATTTGGTTAAATTATTATATATATATATATATATATATATATATATATATATATATGGTTAAATTAATTTCTAACATGGTATCAGAGATGTGCACAAAGCGAAGCGAAATTGATCATACTTAAATATTTCTCTATGCATTAGTATATAAGTAATACAAATATAGTGGACTTTTATTGTAAGGACAATTACAATGACACAATGTGATTAAAAAAATCAATACAAAAGTTCTTTGTTATTTAGGTTCCTAAAGTATACTTGAAATGACATAATATATTTTGACATATTTTGTTCATTTTCATTTATGCCTTGTTAGTTTATTGTTTGAACTGATTGGTTAATACACAGATTGTTACTCTGATTAAATGTGTTTTTTTATATACAATTTAACACACATACAAGATCTG
This sequence comes from Heliconius hermathena, assembly GCA_013403705.1. NCBI lineage: Eukaryota > Metazoa > Arthropoda > Insecta > Lepidoptera > Nymphalidae > Heliconius > Heliconius hermathena. Next base: position 78,449 of record JAAIXJ010000531.1, on the reverse strand, counting down.
AAAATATGTATAACAGACTTAATAAATTATTTTCACTTTTACAATAATTATCTAATTTTGTTTACTGGGTAAACTATATTAAATAAATTGTTCTTCCACATAATCTCTCTATACAGGATATAATTTTTTATTGGAGCCACATTTGTATAGTATGATTTTATGCTAAAATATATGATATTAACATCATGTTGGATCAGTTGGTCACCAATTATTTGTATTGGTATGGTAATGTCTCAGCATACATCATTCGCATTACACTATCGTCAACTCACTTTACACTATCATTGTAAGTAAAATCTATGAGGTTTGTCGCACTCTGGGTTTCCCCTTTCTCACCTACTCTAAAAACATGCAAATATCATTTATATATTTACATATATTTCTTTACTCTCATGTTATAAATATCCTCTTTTTTTATTACCTTTTTAAAATTAAAATCAAAATTAAATCAGCTTCACACTGTGTCTTGCACACAGTAGGATAGTTAGAGGGAACATAAACTGGACATACTGCGTGTTGAGTGGTGGAACTCGACACACAGGAAAGAAATGAAAATATAAATTTAAATAAATATTTCATCCTCCAGTGGGGATTGCACCAGTCGCATTTACAGTCACACTTTGTGCCCCTCTGCCACAACTGGTGTCAATTTTATCTCTTTTTCTCTCAGAATTAATATTCTTAGGATCTCTATAATATAATATATAGAAAATTTCATAATATAAATTAACTTTGTACATTCCTTGATCAGGTTCCAATCCCTTTGTGTAGATTTATACCATTCAGAAATTTTGTTGCCTCATTGAACTGAATTCTAATCTACTCTAGTCTAACCTAATCTAGATTCCCTTTATTGTGAACTTTTGCTGCTACCAGTGTTTTTTTATTTATTGAGTTGCTGTGCTTTCCTTCCTTGTTCCTATGTTTTTCTTAATTAACTTAAGGTTTTTATGAAGTGTGTCTGTGTGAAGTGAACATTGATTTGTCTATCAGTAAAGCTCGCTAAGATAGCTTGCATTTAAGAGGACTAGTAGACATACCATGCTACTACATTTTCATTCACCATTATTATTGAACATACTCCCTAAATATGGTATTATTTAAAAAAAAATGTTCTAATAATGTTACATTGCAGAACAGTTTGTTCTATCTGTTACTTATAGAAAAATTATACAATAGGATTAGGAGTTTTATGTGATGTGTGTGATGATACAATAGGATTACTATTATATGTTTATCATAAAGGGTTCTAGAGGCCAGTCGTGGCGCGGCGGTACGAAGTGTGACTGTAACACCGACTGGTTGTGGGTTCAATCCCCACTCGAGGAGATGAAATATTTATTTAAATTTATGTTTCCATTTCTTCACTATGGTGTCGAGTTGATTTTTTTTATAAAGGGTTCTTACCCATGAAAATATTTGGAGTATCAAATATTATTTACATTATTTTGATGCAAGGGTAAAATTGGAATATAGCAACCAGGGCAACTTTTCTCTTATTTGCATACAGCACACTTTCTGGAGTGAAAATGTCGGGCCTAACTGTAGTGAGGAAATTTGCTGCTTCTGAAGAACCATTCCTCATTTTAGTAGTATTTATCCACACCATGGAGCTCTTTTCATTTTTATAATATGACAGCTTTGTTGAAATTGAAATTGCATATTTAAACATGAAATGTATTTCAATATGTTAATATGTTTAAAGTGAACATGTATGTTCACATATGAATAGTATTTGTAATCTTCCTAAACCTTTCCTACTATGTCAGTTTGTTTTAATGATTTTTTTTTTAAATGGGTATTGTAATGCCTGTAAGTACAATGTGATTCGGAATGCAGACAAATTAGTGTTGTCCTTTGAAGGGGAATTGTTACAAAACTGAAGTAAATCGTTTGTATAATATATTAGTTTATATTCTAACTCATATATTTTTTAATACACATTCGTTTTAATTAAATATTTCTTACTATAGTATAATAAACATTTTTAAAATTAAAATCAATGTATTTAAACTTTTTTGCTGATGTGTAATACTTTTACCAGTTTAGTATTTATTTTATTTTACCAGTCTAATAATATAAGCAATATAATTGTCTTAATTCATATCGTAATTATGATGTGAATTAACAATTAATTCTATTTGATAAACAAGTTATTTTCACAACCATAGCATTGATTTTGCATCTTAAATTATGATAATAAGATCTAGTATTTGAATGCTGTAATCGCACTGCTGCGCCGCCGCCTCAGTAAACTTAGAACAACGACCACTTTAAACTTGGTCTTTAATTAATCTCACAGTTTGCGGATTTGGCTGTTCCTCGGTCAATAGTTATTCGTCTTAACTGTTGTCCGACATCACGGTGGTTAATGGTTACAGACGGGGCGGGTTCCACCGGTGAAGGCTTTTGTTTAGTAGAAAATTTGTCGTTTTGATATATTATATAATTTATAAAGTTCCCTCTAGTTTAGTAGTATTGCGAATATAATTTTAGCGAACGCTTTAAGTGTTTTTTAAATTAAAAATCAGCTTCACTATGTATCCCGCACACAGGGCGGTAGGCATAGAGGGAACCTTCCCGTTTCCCATTTTCGGCCGAATTCTGGAGGCATTGCGTGTTGAGTGACGGAATTAAATGTAGCGCTTTGCCTCGGCACCAGGGTAATAATGAAAAAATATTTCATTTACTCCAGTGTGAATCGAATCCATAACCTGTCGCGTTTACGTTTACACTTTTTGCCTTTGCGCCACGACTGGCTTCAATTTATGGCATTTATTCTTAATATCATTTATTAGGAAATTTGTTTTAAATGTAAAACATTTTAACAATTATATTAATTAGAAGGAAAATAACACCCATATGGGACTTACATAATTATATTGATTAACTTGGTGGTTGACCCGTCACTTATTAATATTATTCGTGTATATATATACGTATGTGGGTGCGAATAGTAGAATTTAGTTGAATAATATGTTTATATAGCATAAAAAAATGTGGTGATACTTTCCATCCATTTTTACCATACCAAGACAATAGCGCGGGACGAGATTTTTTGTTCAAAGATAAGATATAAACGAAAAAACTAATATTTTTTTTGTAATTGTTCTTTTATAATATTATGTAGTAATGATATAGCTTAACAGATGTAACTCCGCCAGTCGCTCTCTGAAACCGTCGTGGCGCAGTGGCACAAGATGAGGTGATTGATTCATCTCAATTAAGATGAGGGGGATACATTATCATTTATTAATATTTTTATTTCTTCGTTTTAGTAACAAGGCAAAGCGCGTTGAATTCCGCCACTCAACGAGCAATGCTTCGAATAAAGTTAGTGGAAAGTGGACAACGGCGTGTCTTAACACTAGGTTCCCTCTGCGTATCCTTCTATTATATATAAGGGATACATAAAATAATCTATCTAGACATATTATAATAAAATCGTATAGAACTAGAATTCAAAAGAAATATATTTTGTATGTTTGTCTATTCGTTTGTTCACTCTAATCTCAAAAACAGCTTAACCGATTCCAATGCAGTTTTCACTATTGTATTCTATCAAGCTTCACTTAAAATTTAGTACATGTTTTATTTCAATCGATTCACAAATAAAAAAATGATGTCAACATAAAGAATTGCTTGCGAGAATATAGCTACAAAATAAATGTTTTATTGAATTGGCTAAAGCTCTATCTATCAATCAATCAATGTATGGATATTGTCTTTGAAATGATAATGTTATTAGATCACGAAAATAATTGAGATGAAATAATAAACAATTGTGTTGCACAAGCGGGCTAAGCCTCGCGTGGGGCCACTAGTAAATAAATAATAATGTTACAAAATTACTCACTCTAGACTAAACTACTCGTTTTAACCGACTTCTGTAAGAAAAAGGAGATTATCAATTCGCCTTTATTTTTTTGAAAACTATAAACACGATATGCTAACCGATCCGTCTTGTTTTATTGATCCTTGAGAAGTGACGAATACAGGTTTCAATGTAATAGTAACGTGGACGTGCCACTGACGCACACGTCTAGGGAGTGTTGATGTGTTTTCGGCGGAAGCTCGTACAGACAGATGCACTAACACACAATCGCGTTCTGTACACGCGGGCTACTGCTCGCCAGTGTATTAAATACAACCCGTCGTGCAGCTAAGTATTGAAGTTTCTATGTGGATTCGTGTCAATTTTAAATAAATAGAAAAATTCTAGAGGCCGTTGTGGGTACAGGTGTGTGGCTAACGCGACAGATATGGGTTTGATTTCTACTCGGTGGAATTATTACTTATTAATATTTTCATTTCTGCGCTCTGGTACCAAAAATCCGCGGCGTTGAGATCCGCCATTCAACACGCAATGCCTCGAATTCGACGGGCAATGGAGTGTTTTAACCTGCCTCTGCCTCCCTCTGCTTACCCTACATATACGGGATAGAGCGTGATGGATGGTGAATAATTTTTTTGTGTTCAATTTCTTAAGATTACCTGCTTGTAAAATGATAATAAATAAAAATAAGGAAATAGCTGTGCAAATCCTATTAATATTTTACTAGTGAAAGTTTGATACTTCTTACGCAATCACATAAACACGATTGAACAAATTTAGGCGAAATTTGGAACACAGATACCTACTTTGTAACGGAATCAGCATAGCATAGGATATTATTTATCTAAATAATAAATTAATATTATTAAAGATATAAATATAAACATGTTTAAGTGATATTTATCATAGCAATATATATGTACATAACGTTAGGAATCAGTCGTGGCGCAGGGGCACAAGTGTGTTAATGTAAACGCGATTGGTTGTGGGTTCGATCGCCATTCGAGGAAATGAAGTACTTATTTAAATTTATATTTTCATTTATAGTGTCGATGCAGAGCGCGGCGGGCGTTGAGTACCGCAACTAAACATGCAATGCCTTCATAATTCGGCAGAAAACTGGTGATTTATATATATTAATAGTGAAATAATTTAATAATATACATTTTTAGTAATGTATGTATATATAGTTCCAGTCTACTGTACAATGTAGACACCCATGTTTATATATCGCAACGCGTCCTTCAGACTATATCACTGCATAAATAAAAAGTGATCTAAAGCAAGTGAAGAGAGAGAACTCCTTCAAATTAACAAAAATAGTTTTTTTGTATTCAAATCATGATCCAAATATTTTTAAATGTTGCAACTATTTAAAAAACACTAAAGTTGTATAAACTTTTTATAAGCTTAATATAACAAATAAATTGCTTTTTTTAAATTCATAGCTGTATTTTTTTATTTAATGTTAAATCCTTTCCAATCTTTATCAAAGATGATAATGGATGTTTTAACATTTTTCGTTTCAGCTTCACGCTGTATCCCGCATGTGAAGGGAGCCTAGTGTTAAGACACTCCGCTTTCAACTTTTGGACGAATTCTGGCGTGTTGTGTGGCGGAACTCAACGCCACGCTTTGCTCCGACACCAGAGCGAAGCAATAAAAATATTAAATATTTCATTTTCTCGAGTGAGAATCGAATCCACAACCTGTTGCGTTTATAGTCACGCGTTTGTGCACCTGCGCCACGACTGGCTTCCATGATTTAACTTGAATTGTTAAAACATTAAATAAAACACTTATTATTTATATAATATTTGGTACTTAAGAACTGTTGATCATTGTGCTGATTGGCTTTCTCGCGTTGGTTGCATCGGAGATGGGAATGCAATTTTAAATTATCAGGAAATTTAGTTAACCAGCGCCATCACCGCGTTCGGTAGGCCTTCGCGCCGTCTGGCTTTTATCATATTAGATATTATGTCGAAGTAGCATTCGACGAAGTAGTTCCATATCGGCATTAAAATAATAAATAACTATATCATTTATTCTTTAAATAAGATACAGTCGTCTTTCATTTAATTCGAAACTGGAGGAGCTTTTAAAATATTACGAATTATCGAGTATTTAAAATATCAAATGGTCCGAAATTTTTGAGACACAATGAAAAAAGTTCGAAATATTTGGTAGTAAATAAATCAGCTACACACTGTATCCCGCACACAGCAGGGTAGGCAGAGGGAACCTAGAGTTAAGACACTCCGTTCCCCACTTTCCACTGAGTTCTGGAGGCATTGCGTGTTGAGTGGCGGAACTCAGCGCCGCGCTTTGCCTCGACACTAGAGCGAAGAAATGAAAATTTAAATAAATATTTCACTTCGCCACGACTGGTCTCAAATTATTGGGTAATAAACAGTTATTAATGAATAATTAATCAAATGAGTTACAACTAAAACAAAAAAAATAAAACCAAAATGTGCGGGAGTGTGTGCCAAAGTTATCTTTACACAAACAAATACAAGTTTGAACTTGTCTCAACATGTCTTTGCAAATTCTGTAATCTTTCTCCCTTCATCTTCGAATTGTCGAGTGTTGGATGCCAATAGAATCAAGTTAACGCTTCATCTTGTCTCCAACCGATGATATTTTTGTTTGAATTAAAAAGAGCATAAGAATGTATTGATTTCGTTCAAAATATAAAGAGATTTTATAGAGAACTCGTGATAACTATGAATTATAGATAGGTTCGAATTATCTCTAGTTTGAATTAACGAGAGCCGACTGTAGTTTTAATTGGATATTCTTTTTTGTTTTCTTCGACACAACAAAAAAAACTTTTATATAGTACAGTGCAACCTCGATTTAACGATACTGAAGGGAATCAGAAAATATTCGTTATATTAAGTAATTTGTTACAATGAGTTTTTTATACAGAGGTTAGGACGATTTACTATGCGATGATTTAGAAGATTAAAAATAAAATATTGATCTCAGATTCGTTTATCAGCAAGTACAATGGCTTTAAAACAACAGTGTCTAACAGCAATGTTTACATACTCAAGCCATACAATAATAACTGTCTTACGAAAGATTTAACAAGTCTGAACCTGTCGAGACATGAATTCAATATGAAATTGAATGTAGTAAACTGAAAGAATATGTTATGAAGAGGTTATAAGTTAATGAAATTCCTTATATGGAGGTAAATAATACTTAAATCAAATCAGTTTCACGCTGTATCCCGCACACAGCAGGGTAGGCAAAGGGAACTTAGTGTTAAGACACTCCGTTCCCTACTTTCTGCCGAATTCTGGAGGCATTGCGTGTTGAGTGGCAGAACTCAACGCCGCGCTTAGCCTCGACACCAGAGCGAAGAAATGGAAATATAAATTTAAGTAATTATTTCATCTCCTCGAGTGGGGATCGAACCCACAACCAGTCGGTTTTACAGTCACACTGTGTGCCGCTGCGCCACGACTGGCCTCAAAAAATATCTTCACTACAAACCTTCACATATACTATCTTAATTTTCAGCTTTACAATGCCAACTTGGTAGAAATAGAATGAGCTGTCCATAACAGAATAGAGAAAGTTTTAATTTAGGTAAGTGTTAGGCTAAGGTCTTTACGTTTTTTTTCTTTATCGTCGCTACTACTGTTCCTAATTGTTTAACAATTATATGAATAAGCTAAAATATATTTGTCATAATGTTATTACAAAAGCTATAAGCTGTAGATATTTTGCATGTTGTCGTTTCTCGTAATTGACTAAAATAATTAAAAAGCAATTAACATGATTAATCATATTTACGTAACTGTTTTATATGTAACTTTTGTTTGGTATTAAATAAAATAATATTTAGTAAGTCAATGCATATCTCTATCTCTATATATAATAAGACAGTAAAAATATTTTGTCTGTACATTTAGTAATTTTGACTGAAATGGATAGAGGGACACTTAAAAAGAATAATAGAAAGCAAAAAGATTTTTTTTGAATTTCTTGTCTGTCTGTCTGTCTGTCTGTCTGTCTGTCGACATATTGTTGTCCGCATTTCTCTGAAACTACTGAACCGATTTACTTGAAAATTTCACCAATTGCTTTGTTTTAATTCAACTTAGGTTCTAAAGTTTGGTTCATCAAAATCGGTTCATT